>JBCFYV010003751.1:0-25765 GCA_039000515.1 Timema cristinae
CGTATCACACGACATAGCTGTACTTGAAATCCAGTGTGCTAACTAGCGCCTAGAATATCTGTATACTAGCTAGTACAATAGAAATGGGACTAAAAGTTTTCACACGCTGCTAGTATGGTACGAGGTCCTAGTGCAAATATTTATCGAACGTCAGAGTTTAAAATTTTGGGTGCAGCAGCTGCATTAATTACTAATAATGATTTTGAAAATTATGAGAGGGAGCGTAGAAAAAGAATATGGACACGGAACGGGTTTTGGGAAAGAGAAAATAATGGTCTAAGGATGCTAAATATGATACATTCGGGGGTTAGGTAATATACATTCGGGTGACACAAACGTTTAGTAGCTCCCTAAATTTGTATTCATTTATTTACAATGTGGAAAAAAGGCCCCTAACCCCATGGGTGTCCAAGTACAGTATTCTTTATTCACAAACGATTTTTATTGGGCCTACGCACACTTTATATTCTAAAAATAAACCCCCCCAAATTGGCATGCTATCAAGTTTATTTAGATTAAAATTGTGTCTGGAACACAGTTTATCGTTTTTAGATGACATGTTTTAAATTAAATTTTATATATATATTTAAATATATTGTCATATTGTGGCAATTTGTTTATTATATAAACAAGGATGTTTAGAATAATTTTCTGCCAACAACAAAGTCACATCCAATGACCATGTTGGCGTCTTTTAATACCATTTCTCTACATAACAGTCTCAGCGAGCATTGATTGGTTTGACTTACATAGACTAGTGTCGAAACTAGCACGAAAATAGCGCGTGTTCTATCCTAACGACTAGTAGGTAGCCAGTACCAAGTGGCAGGACCAGTATACTTTTTCTTATTCACACGACGCTAGATGATGACAGCTAGCTAGCACACTGGATTTCAAGTACGAGCTAGGGGTCGTGTGATATGGCTTAAGGTAAGCGAATGGGACATGAACGGATATGATAAAAAAAAATGTACCATAACAAGAAATAGGTAAAAATTTAAACTAGTTAAAAAACCGACACACGCAGGCTACCCTGTTTAGCCACCATATTAGTAGAGCTGTACTGTGGTACAGCCCGGAACGCGTATTAACATTTCCTAACCCAGTACAGAGCACCACGCATTTAGAGCGATATGATTGGCCCTTACGCCGCCTTTCTCCTCCCACGCGCTGTGTCACGTTACAGTGCCTTGAACGGTTAATAGTATATCATTATAAAGTATGTGTAGTTTTATATATATAATTTGTATATCCATCGCATACATCGAAATTGTATATATAATTATATTACAGTAAATACAATACATGAATATGGTGTATATTTAGATCCTCAGTGAAAATACTATAGTAATATTTTATATAAAATACTATACATACCTATATTATTCATTGTATTCAGTGATCTTTGGTTAGGTTAGCCTAGGTTAGTTTTTATTGTATGTTCTATATTTTTATCCAGACACTCCGAGTGACCATAGATGTATTTTATTTGCTTTCTCTTTTTCACGTTAATATATAAAAATCCTCACCTCATAGTACGTGTCTGAAATTGAGTATTTGCTAGTATAGATGTTTCACTGGAAAAAAAGTAATTTATCTAACTTCAATGCGAGCGAAGCCGAGGGAAAACTTCGATTTAGTATATGTGCCGCAACACTTATGCCTCTGTTGCGCTTGGCGAGTGACCGCTGTTTGAAGGTCGCGCTAAGATCTAGGGCCAATCATATCGCTCTAAGTGCGTGGTGCTCTGTACTGGGTTAGGAGATGTAAATACGCGCCCGGAACAAAGGGAAGTTTTAGCGCGTTGCTATACCACTTTTAAAAGACTCGACCAAAGTCGTACAAGTTTTTTGCTGAGCTTAAAACAGTATCTTGAAATTCAACTAAAAATTAAAACGGGCCTATACTATATGACAGCAACTGTAACAACTTCGTTTATTATATTTTATATTTCTAAGTTTTCATTAGTTCTGCTCATCGTCACAATGCAGCAGCACTGTGCTACAGAAACAATTCAGAACTTATACTTCTTTCCTAGCAAACTAATATTGTTATTATTATAATGAAGAAGGTAACAACTAATGGTAAACTTTTAAGAACATGTGTCAACACTGAAAAGGAAGGGGACGCGAGTTAAGGTCATTTTTGAGTAAGCATTTTTGAAGTTTGTCTAAAGAATAAAATAACTTTTTGGCCAAAAAATTAAAATGTGATTTCAGTAAATACGTTTTTACGCATATCAATACCAACAAATCTGGAATATTTTCCATAAACATTGTTACGTCAATTTAATATTTCATAAAATAAGTGTTTGATGGATATCATACATTTATTTATTCTATGTTTCCGCTAACTTTTCAGCTAGTAATTTGTAATTATAGTCATCCGTTAATTTCATAATATAATTTGTATGCAAAGGCAATAGCTACCCAAGCGCCATGATGTGAGTAACTTATGATTAAAAGAAAGAAAGAAATAAAGAAAGATAGTAAAGTGCAGTCACTACAAGAGATTGCGGCCTTTTGTATTCTATTACTTTCCCTCGACTCCTCGGGGAGAAAGTATCACTATCGTCTAAAAAATCTAACTCGAGATTTTGGTAGATGTCAACGTTTCATGACCACCTTAAACAAAAAAAAAAGTGGTTTTTGCAACACCGTAAAAACATTTACTAAAATCTCATAAAATTTATTAAACAAAGTAATAAGTATTTACATTGTTGTAGAAACAGTATACCAAAGATCATAGATGAAATAATATACACGGCATTAGGGACTAGGAACACTGCTACAGAAAAATCAAGGAAAGAGAAACATCTTTGTCCACAAAAGAGCATAAGAATCAAATTCATATTCAAACCTGAAATGATTGGTTTTATAAAAATATATTTCAAATAAAAGATTTTTATCTTTAATAGTAGGCCTACTACAACTTTACAATGATAGGTTATGTCATATCTCAAATAGTTGAGGAGAAAGTATCCTTAAAGTAATTTTCATGAGAAAATTAGAATTTCCATCCTGTTAAACAGTATCTATGTATAAAAAGTGTGTAGGTATACCGAACGGGTAGTAAGACGCGGTGCTACGTATTATTATACATACAATTTAATGAGAATCATTAGAGCTAGTTTTAAGAAAATCTTTTTTTTTTTTTTCCGTTTTTTTTCCCTTCAGTATTATTATTATTAATATTATTAGAGTTTATAGGCCCATCAACACAGTGAGGTCATTAGGGCAAGTATTATTATCATAATCATCACTGCGTCTTACTACCCGTTCGGGCTACACACATTTTTATATAAGGTAACTCGAGGAGAGATGGTACACAATTCAAGAAAAATTCATAAAAAAATATTATTTATTAATAAGTGGCACTCAATACAAATATAAGTTAATTAGGATGTCTGTTACCATCATGAACCCTAAACTAGAGCAAAAAAATGTGTTTTATAGCTTGATGAGGAAAATTCTCAAAGTATACATTTGTTCCATCTCTCCTAACAGGTAGGAGAGATGGCACAGAAGGGTAGGAGAGATGGTACTATGAAATGTAATGCTTAAAAAATGTTGTGCAAAGAAGAGATGCCGTATTTGTTAGTTTTTAATCTACTGTACAGTTATAAATATCATGAAGAATAATTGTCAAAATTTATTTTATAATTAAAATTACTTTTCAGAAAAATAATATAAGCACTTCATATCAAAACTGAAGAGAATAATTAGGCACTAGCCTAAGTTTACAAATCTACTTGCCTATGGAATAAGAAACACAATTTGTTTAACTAGGGCCATGCATAGCATTTTTAAGTGGATGCACTTTTAGCCTGCCTCTTATTTTTCAATCTACCACACGAAGCACACATTTGTTTATAGATGGAGCAGCTTTCATGGAGCCATCTCAAGCAGTTAGTGCACCTAATCCAGTCTGATTGAGATTTGGTCTTGGAGTAGAGCTCGAAACATTCAACACACTCATCTTCGTTGTAGTCTTCACTATTCTCATCCTCTGATAATAGCACAGGTTCATCGTGGTCTTCAGATGAGGAGGATGAGTCATATTTTATACGCTTTTTAGCTCCCTGCCGTGGTTTAGGCCTAGAGGACCTACATTTTAATTGTTCAGTGCCTTTAAGCCTACACACACTAAGCTTTTTAGGTTCAATTCTCTCTTCAATTTTTTCATTTTTAATTTTTTTTTTAAATTCTGTTAGAATTTTTTTTTCTTATTATTAGTTAATTTTTCTTTCCTTTCAGCTGTTGCTGCATTCTTCTTCCTTCTATCCTCGATGTAACTGGGGTCAGTTACATTTGCAGCAAACTGTTTTCTCTTGGAAGTTGAAGGTTTTAGAGATTTAGGAATTGGTGATATTTTCATCAGAACTTTATTTGGGGTCAATGGGATTGATCCAGTAGGTGAAACTTCAGTGGTAGTTGGAGCTTGAAGATGTTGGTTTAAGGGGAGTGTGCTACTGGATGTAGAAGCAACTGCAGTGTTAGTCGAGGCTTGAAGATGCTGGTTTAAGGGGAGTGTGCTACTGGATGTAGAAGCAACTGCAGTGCTAGTCAAGGCTTGAAGATGCTGGTTTAAGGGGAGTGTGCTACTGGATGTAGAAGCAACTTCAGCGGTAGTTGGTGCAAGTAGTAGTTGGTTTGAGGTGAGTGAGTTACTGGATGAAGCAAAAGCTCCTGCAGGAGTATTACCTGGTTTGGTAAAGCCGGCGTGACAGTTAACAGGGGCACAAAGGTGTCAGTATTATTAGGAGTTTTGTCGCAGGATAGCAGATAAGCATGTTCTGGGATAGCGTTCATGTCCAAAGGATATATTCCTGTTGCTCGGAAGGCAGTGATTCCCATTTGAGAGGTGGCACAGCGACCCCAAGCCAGATTTAACAACTCGCCATAATCATCTCTTGTAAACCTTGTTTCTTAGTCTCATCATTTTTGCACAAGCATCTTTGAAATACGTTTTAAAAGGTTTGAAGACTACTCGGTCCAAAGGCTGCAGTAGTGCGTTGTGTGGCTAGGAAGACACAAAATTACAATTTCACTGTCCTGTGCAATTTGAAGTAACTGTGCAGAGTTCATGTGGGCGGAATGACCATCTAAAATTAACAAATTTTTCCCTCTTGGCTTACGAGGAATAAAATGACCTGTGAGCCAGTCCATGAATAAATTCGTATCAATGTAGCCATTTTCTTTCCTCGTTTTTATCTGTGTGCCAGGTGGTGCACACTTTCCATACTGAGGCTTTTGATAGGTGCCTTTAAACACACAGTAGGGGGGGCAAAAATTGCCCCTCTGCACTGCAGCAAGCCAACACCGTAATTGTTTCCCCTTTCTCGGCTGATGTTACCACATGCACATCCTTGCTGCCTTTTGCGGCAATAACCTGGCCAGGGTCATTATTTAGCTGGGTCCCAATTTCATCTGCATTCCAAATGTTTCCCGGTTTATCCATTAGATTGTGTTCAATCATAATTGTCGTCAAAAGATCAAAGTAATGTTTAACTTCTTCTCTGTTCATACCTTCTGTCCTTGCTCTACTGATACCTTCAGCTTTTCTCACAGAAAGCTCGGGTTGCGGCGCATAAAAGAAGCCAACCAAACGTCACCTGCCATCCTACTGTCTTTGTTGAAAGTGTGTTGTATTTTTAAAGATTCTGCCAAATCATAAGCCAGTGTACGCACATCTTTTCTAGTAGGTGCAAAACCAACCCCCTGAAGCTTTTTTATGTGGCTAACTAGCTTCTTTTCTGCATCAATGCCAAGCTGTGAAGATGGCCCAAGATTTTGCTTAGTAAAAGTTTTTTTTTTATTCTGTTTCTTAAAGTTGTCAGTGGTATATTGAACTGTTTACTGGCCTGCCTCAAAGAGAGTTTTTCTATTGACACAGCCTCAGCAGCTCTTCCCAGGTCCTCTTCTGACCAGGAAGCGCGGGTGGTTTTCCTCTTATAGATGTTAGGCATATTGGTCAGTTCTGAACATAAGCACAAAATCCTTAGGTTATTACAAAACCGTCATAATATTTATATTTTTCACTGGCCCCATTTTAGGGATCCTTGTAGGCCTATACCTGCTCAGTTACGACATTATGCATATTGGGTGTGCCATCTCTCCTAACCAACCAATGCGCCATCTCTCCCAAATGGGTAGGAGAGATGGCACACCCCGCCATTATTCGATAGAATATGGTGTATGCGCCGGACAACAGTACATCACATGCCCATCCACCCTACATCACTCATAAACTATGGGTTGCTCATTATTTCACAGAGAAATATACTAACTGAAAAATACATAATGCATATTGAAAATTCAGCTACTTACCAATATCATATGATGCACAGAAATATAAATAAAGCGAGACACGTTAACACCAACAACGGAAGAAACTTTCTACACACACAATGAGCTCCACTGCACGTTTACAACTGAGCAACTGCGCCCTGTGGGACTCATTGACCTTGATTCCGAGGGGTGTGCCATCTCTCCTACCGCGCCATCTCTCCTCGAGTTACCTTATAGATACTGTTTAACAAGATGGAAATTCTAATTTTCTCATGAAAATTACTTTAAGGATACTTTACATAAAACAATATTTTTTTCACTTTTCATAATTTCTCCTCAACTATTTGAGATATGACAAAACCTATCATTGTAAAGTTGTAGTAGACCTACTATTAAAGGTAAAAATCTTTTATTTGAAATATATTTTTATAATACCAATCATTTCAGGTTTGAATATGAATTTGATTCTTATGCTCTTTTGTGGACAAAGATGTTTTTCGTTCCTTGATTTTTCTGTAACAGTGTGGCTAGTCCCTAGTGCCGTGTATATGATTTCATCTATGATCTTTGGTATACTGTTTCTACAACAATGTAAATACCTATTACTTCGATTCATAAATCTTATGAGTTTTTAGTAAATGTTTATTTTAAGATACAAGCGAAAGTAAGTATGTACAGTACCATTTATTTGTCAGTAAGCATAGGTTATACAGTATGTCAGGTAAGCTACTAGGATGATAACAATAAAAAGGTTTAAGTTTAGAAATGCCACTCTAATATTGAACAGTAGAACAACATCTCTAGCGCTCACGGCTTTAGTGCCGGGAACTAAAAGATTCGAAACGGGACGTTACACTTGAAACACAACGCAATTTCTATTGCGGAATGTTAATTAATTAAGTCTTAAATCAAATTCAATCAAATGTAACTAAATCCATTATTCTATAAATAAGCCACGTTATATAAAGTAAAAGCTCTAACTAAACTCCTTTAAAATAAACGACAAATTACTAACAAAACAGTAATGGCGAGTTATACATAGACTTCACACTTGCTTTTTTTATGGACTTCACGCTGACCCGCCTCGGTGGCATAGTTAGCTCACGCGCTAGTTCCATGTTGAGCTAGACTGTCGAGGACGGGAAGATCAAGTTTCAAATCTTGCTTGGGGAAACTGGGGTGGTTTTTCCTAAATGGTTTTCCACTCTCCCTCCACCCAAATGCGGGCTAACTTCCTCTTTATTCAACCTTTCCAATTCCTATCTCATTAGCGTAATTAATACTTAAGTATATAACCCGAATGGGTAGTAAGATGCGGTACTTAATATTAGTAATAATAATAATCTATGGATTTCACGTGCACGCATCCGCTTTCCTCTGTGACG
Organism: Timema cristinae; assembly: GCA_039000515.1. Classification (NCBI taxonomy): domain Eukaryota; kingdom Metazoa; phylum Arthropoda; class Insecta; order Phasmatodea; family Timematidae; genus Timema; species Timema cristinae. The sequence goes on from JBCFYV010003751.1 coordinate 7,676, forward strand.
TCATTATCAGCTTCTCCTAGCTATAGTACCCCAAACTAGTTTGAGGGATCAGCTATTCCTGAGTGCCCACCCCATGGTTGATAAGTTATCGCCACCCTTTACTCTTCTTACAGAGCAGGTGAGTTTGTCAGTGACGACGTCCCTTTCAGTTGCTGTTCCACAGAAACAATGAGACATTGCATCCATTATAAGATGATGACGTCCAACGCTATATATCGGTACGAGCCTCAGCGTCATATCTCCGTGTCTCGAATAGGCTGTTACAGCGCCATCATCGCCGCGACCAGGAAACTACTCAAGAAAATTATATACGTTCTAGGGGCTTTTGCTCTTTTTCAGGTGATTTTTTTACTTTATCATAACAAAGATAGTATTGCAACCGTGAATATTTTTCTTACTGGAAGTTAAGATGTATCTTGACGTTTTGTTTGGGCCTGGACTAAAAAAAAGTCAGTCTCACATTTATATCGATTACTATGTCTATATCTGAGGCTGCAGTCAAAATGGGTTTAATGGATTTTATTCAAACTTGATATTTAGACTTTATATGGGTACACCTCAAGGCCAAGTTGTGATTTTTATTCTAGTTATACATTTAATGGTAAGTTAGGGATTTTACAACATTTTAAGATTTCGAAAATTAATTTTATTACTTTGTTTCAAATGTATAGTTGTGGAGTGCTTTATAGTATAAATAACTTTTTTTTACGGAAAAACATTTAATAGTAGTTTACTGATTATGGTTTTTTGAATAAAAGAAGCTGGTATTTAATGTGTTAAATGATCATCCCCATGCGCTTCACGCCGTATTTCGTGAGCAACTGGCGACACATTGAGAATATTGGTCTGGCTATTAATGGAAATTAATAAACTAAATGTATAGAAATGAGGAAAGCATATTAGAGGAAGTGCACCCACATTAGCATAGAGCAAAGATGAGGAAACCACAGTGTAGGCCATCTATCCCCCGATATCCCCACCACCCCAAACTACTGTAGAATCTTGGCCAGACCCAGACGCGTAGTCGGCGAAGAAGTGAAATATCAATCTAACGCCTTCTAAGCCACCCGGTGATCAGGACACTGGCGGTTTGTCTTGGAACTAAGACGTGTAATGTTGAGGCTATATCTGCCCCAGCTGCTGACATCCCTGATGTCCCGCGCGGTGCAAACAGCCCTCAGTGGGGGGTCCATGGAGGATCGCGAGGAGAGGTTTATGTCGTGGATTTTCGGGAGATCCCTGATGACCAAAGGGACCGTTGAAGAAGTCTCCGATAGTGAGCAGAGCCCGTTACTGGAGGAGACAGAAGAAACGGAAGAAGAATAGGCAACATAAGAGTGAAGGGAAAGGAATGACGGAAGCATGGTTTAGAGGAATACGCGATTTTTGTGACATTCTAGGTGTAAGTAGAAGCAGTTGTCTAAATATAACCTGCCTAAACACTCTTGTTTGCAATAAGATAATTTTGAAACTTGACCTTGAATTACCTAATATAAAAAATGTTATTTATTATAGTGAGCACCAAATAGTTTTATCTTGCAATTGGGGTAGTATAAGGATTCTGGTAGGAAATACACTTTATAAAGACAACCCTTTGTTTTATTTCTTATAGTAAATTTATTAATGAAAACACAAATCCATTGATTAGGTCAAAGGTCTGTAAACACAATGAAAATCATGGCACACACCATCCTCTCTGGGTTCTCAAATGCAAATTAATATTGAACATTTTAAAATAAAAAAGTTTTTTTATAACATCATATTGTTTGTTTGTATGGTTATCTTTCAACAATAATTCCCTAACAGATTTGTATAATATGATTTTTTTCCCTACAACAATATTTCGAGCTATACAAAGCACCAGGGTACACGTAAATAATAGGCAAAGTCCTATTTTAATTTTAATTTAGCTAGTGCTGCCATCTGTTAGACAAGTATTAACCTTTCTAATGCACTTTAGATAATGCTTAAGAGAGGTCAATGTCATATTTAAATTAATTTAAAAAAAGCATTTGCTGGGGTTCTTTTGGGATTTGAGATATACACGTTTATTTCATGGAAAATGTATGGCATGTGGTTTTGATTATTTTTCCCTTTTACCCTTTATTAATAAAAATGTAAAAAATATGTATTCTAGGATTATCAAATCAAAGTTTACAAATGTCTAATAGCGAAGTCACCAACTATATATAATTTACATCAGTCGATGCATTTTTGGACGTTTTTAAGACAGGGTTCCCGATATCGTATAGAGGTAGTTGAGGTCTCTAAAAATAAAGGTCTAAAAATGTAGATTTGCACACTTTAGTCTGAACCTTATTACAAACCTTGTAATTTTGACACGCGAGACAGTTGATTTAGCTGATTTTTCGTCTGGGTACTACTTGTGAAACTTTCTAGGTATTGATTCTAAAGTCACAGATAAAGATCACATGACTTGACTTACGAATACAATAGAATCTCGTTAATCCGAATTAATAGCCACTGAAGCTTGTCCGGATTAACGAGAGTTCGGATTAAGCGGGAAAATACTCATAGTATTAATATTCATTCCAAATGTCCGAAAGAATAATTAGCTAAAATTGTACGTAATGAAATTTGGTTAAGACCTCCTAATGCTCAGTAATACCGAATATAATACTTCAAGAAAAGTGAACTTTCTTATTATTAAATCTGTGTGAAACAATCAATAATTGTGAAATTTCACAAATTTAAATCACAGTTGAAAGGGTTAGATAAAGCTTACATTCATTTAAGTGATGTATAACACGTAATTTACTATAGTTTTAGATTCACAGTATATATTTTTATAGTAGGCTACATTAATATTTTTAGTTGGGCCTACAGAAAAACACATTGTGTTGAGATTAACTTGTAAATATTAAGTATTTTTACTATCACGGTTTCATACAAGTCTCTTTTAACCAATAAAACATATTTTATGAATTAGTCTGCTTTGCCCCTAATATTCCGAAAATTGTGTTCAGATTATCCGGAGTTTGCAGTGGTGTATTCTCCGGGTATGCTAGTCCTGCGCTGCATCCCCATAATGATCTGGACTAGATTTTTAAAAATTCAATGTTTTCTGTGCTAACTGTCTAAACACTAATGTTTAAATTGTTAATAAATATACATGTAATTAATTATTCATTTTAAAACTAGTATTGGTTCATATTCCAAGAATACTGTGTTTTAAGTAATTCTTCTTCTAAAAGGCTCTACTTAACACAATAGGAAACCCAGGGCTTGCTACTTGAAAAACGCAAGGCAAGCTAGGGAGGCTCTAATGACCTTGCCCAATGTATAAGGGGTTGCAACACATTCCTTTCCGCTCGCCCATAAGTAATTGGCCAATGAACTCGGGGTTTTACACCCCAGGTCATGCTGTTCATGTGAAGAAAGCTAAGCATTGTGCCAACTATTGAAAAAAGATTCAAGATCACAATGTTAATTTATTAAGCTAATTTAGTATAGATTGAGTAAAAATACATAAAATATATATAAAATTAATTGTAAAATAATAGTTGTTTTACGTAACAAGTTTTGAATTATACACTAATTAAATACATTGATTTATGTTTAGGTATTCTAGTCCCATGTATTATCATGTAAGTGGCAAACACTTAACCACTCTTTCAAATGTAGTTATTTCAGTACTGGTAGAGTGGGGAAAGGGGTGAGGTGGGGGTGGGGGATGGGCGGTAAGGCGTGTGACGAGGCTGGTTGACAGTAATTCTTGTTTTTGTTTAGTAGAAATGTTCGTGGAGTTAAAGAGTGTTCTTTTAGTTTTTGTTTTACATTAACGACTTATTAGTAATTGTGATCTTATATAATTATACATCAAAGAATCCCAAAAGTTAGGAGGGTTAGTTCACCCTTTCAAGATTATTTAGAAGGAAAAGGTAAAATAAAATATATTTTCTTATAATTTACTTAATCAGTGGCGCACCCAGCCATTTACTTTGGGGGGAGGCATTCAACCAAGGCTGTAGCAAGAATGACATTTTGATGGAGAGAGCGGGTTTGTGGTTGCACAGCCTCCTAAGCCCTGAAGGCCGAGAATATTTATAAATATAGAATGCTTTTATAAATCATTTGGAGTAGTGTTATAGTAATTAAGAGGTTTAAATAATGCAAATGGTATCAAAGCTATTATTTGTTTGATATTTTCAATTGTTAATTTTGTGTATAATGTTAAACATTTTGAATATTAGGCTTAAGTCGGAAGCCTGGTCTTAAAATGTAGCATATACATTCGACACATCTTCAATGTTAGCTATAGTTGATATTATTTAACTTTCTATTAACAATATTTGTGGTGTTGGAGAAAAGGGGGGGTCAAATACCCTGTTTGCCCCTCTCCCCTTGGGTTCACCACTGCTTATAGTTAAAGATATGTGTAAATATCTTATCAATAAACCAATGACGTAGCGATAGAGTATTAATAGTCCGAGATTATCTCCCCTATGTTAGTCAGAGTTAATCTTAATAGCTTCTGGAGCATACATTCTCAGGTTGGGAGACTCGTTTGTTTCCAAGCAGCATTGTGTGAGATAAGTTAGGCTTTATAAAATAGTTTTAATTGCAACGTGAGTTGGACAATACACTTAATTCCCTCTCATCAAGATCTGATGGACGCTTGATCGATGTATCTCTCCATTTTACTCTTATAATGATTGTTTGCTTTGAGTATTGTTAACTGTGTGCTTTTAATTACACTAGACTAATTGAATAGGATCTGTCTCTTCTGCATTCAGAAATGTGCCCATACCACTCTTAGCCCCGACATTAATATTTACTTAAATTTCTAACCATGTAGATATCATTACAATTTGAGGATCACCTATGTGGTCTAGTGGTTATAGGCTCTGGCTACGGACCCAGAGGTCCCGGGTTTGATTCCCGGTGCGTCCAGATTATCTGGGAAGCAGTGGGTCTGGAACGGGCTAGAGTCATTCTAGGGTGGATAAATAAGGAGCTACTCGAATAAAGTAGTAGTGGCTCCGGTATAGAAAACCGAGCTTGATGGCTGGAGTCATCGATGTGCTGACCACATGACACCCTCTATCCGCAAGAGTTGGCACTAATTCGCCAAACAGTTTGGTAACCACTCGGTAGGTATAGCCTGAATGCGGGATGATACCATCGAGTTACTTTTTATTACACTTTGAGTGGATTGTAATCATCGCTATGGATAAATAAAAGAAGAAAGAATATGGGAGGGGGGAGGGGGGCTCAACATTTCCTAAGATAGCATACAGTTAAAGGGAAATAATAAATGTTCGAGAACCACTGTTCTATATGGACACATCTTCAAATATATCCCCTGAAATAATCCCTTGACGTTCTTGGACAACCGTGGTTGAGGGTCCTCGGCCCCTAAATCTCCCCTGAAACTTTTATAGTACAGTATACCTATTAATTTATCTCAGAATACACCACTGGGATTTTGGTATAACGGGGTTCTACTGTAGGTGAAATAAGTTCTCAATTTTTAAATGTTACACATAGTGGTTCTTCTTACCAGAATCCTGTTACTACCACCAAGTATATTATTTAGACTAATAATCCAACCAAAAGATTATTGTTTATCAATGAAAGGAAATGCATCAACACTAGTATGGCCCATTTTGAAATACAAGCGGACAAAGTCGTCAGTATTATGTATTCTGGTGTGATGGTGACATCGAACTCTTGCCGAATGTCTTTAATAGTTGAAAACAACTTAGCCTCCACGCTTACGTGGACACAGTTTTTTTCTAAAACTCTGCCTTCTTCTTCACATTCTCATTAGTGTAAATATGCGAATATTCCAGGTAGGCAGTAATACGTGGTGCATACAACAACAACAACAACAACAAAACGTTTAACAAAATTTGTTGACAAAGATAATTCATAGTTGGCATTTTGTGTAAAGATAAACTTGATAAATTGTGATTCATTTCAGTAATCAAATATTGTGTTGTTTCTTTTCAAATAAAAAGTTAGGTGATTCCTGCAAACAAATTAAGAGGACGTTCCCTGGAATTTTCGTAAAGGGAAGATAGAGATCCATAATGTTACTTTTAAATCATCCTCAGCGCATTCAATCGGAGATTGAACTCCAGGCCTCCGAGTTTAAAGTCAGATGCTCTAATCGCACGAAGCTATTTCGTGGTAGAGTTCACTCATCATAAGAAGGAAATAAAATAACTGAAAACCCCTTTCAGTTATTTATTTGTACAGTTGGCTGTAAATTTAAATAATGAGCCCAAGATTGAATGACGTCACGATACTTAGATCGCTTTAGGAATAACATTATGGCAGTTCAAAAGTTATTTATTCTGCGCTCATGCGGTAATAAGCAAAGAACCTTTATACTTTGAGTATGGTATTAGTTTGTTAAAGTGTAAGATTGGTACTTTAGCTAATGTAGGAAAATGTAAATTTAAACATATATAACTTGGAATAAATGTGCCCGAATTTGCGTATACGAAGCATGGGAATTCAATTTAAAATATATTTAATAGGCCAGGTTAGGATTAAGGCCCCAAATCTCCACGTCTGGCGTGATCTAGATGAGAGTGACGCTTTGGTCCACATGCCCAACTCTACGTGATCTAGATGAGAGTGACGCTTTGGTCCACATGCCCAACTCTACGTGATCTAGATGAGAGTGACGCTTTGGTCCACATGCCCAACTCTACGTGAGCTAGATGAGAGTGACGCTTTGGTCCACATGCCCAACTCTACGTGATCTAGATGAGAGTGACGCTTTGGTCCACATGCCCAACTCTACGTGAGCTAGATGAGAGTGACGCTTTGGTCCACATGCCCAACTCTACGTGAGCTAGATGAGAGTGACGCTTTGGTCCACATGCCCAACTCTACGTGATCTAGATGAGAGTGACGCTTTGGTCCACATGCCCAACTCTACGTGAGCTAGATGAGAGTGACGCTTTGGTCCACATGCCCAACTCTACGTGAGCTAGATGAGAGTGACGCTTTGGTCCACATGCCCAACTCTACGTGAGCTAGATGAGAGTGACGCTTTGGTCCACATGCCCAACTCTACGTGAGCTAGATGAGAGTGACGCTTTGGTCCACATGCCCAACTCTACGTGAGCTAGATGAGAGTGACGCTTTGGTCCACATGCCCAACTCTACGTGAGCTAGATGAGAGTGACGCTTTGGTCCACATGCCAACTCTACGTGAGCTAGATGAGAGTGACGCTTTTGCCCACATGCCCAACTCTACAAAAAAATATGAAAACATGAAGCTTGTTATTTTATTGGTAGCACTATACAAGGTTTATTTACGCGGGTGTGTGACCCCTATGTAACCCACGAGCTGGATGGGTCTCTCGCCTGGTAACTTCCGACAGATGGTTTCTACCAGATCCGTCTGGTATTCCCTGGCACCTGCAGCCGCCGCCTCTTCGGCCAACTCAGGGGGGGCGGCAGCGGCGGCCGCCTCTGCAGCGCGCACCGCGCCTTGGAACCTGCAACCCACAACACTAACACCTTCAACGAGTCACCTACTCACCACGAGGTGGTAACCCTATAAAGTATACGTAGGATCTTCCCTGGAGAGGTTTTGTTCCACGTACTACCCGTCCGGGCAATCAGACTATTTACAATAATAGGGTAGGGATTGGTAGATACAATTTATAATAAATACATCCGCATTTTGCTTGAAAAGTGTGAAAACCCTTTTAGTTAAAAATCACTCTCAGTACACCAGACGGGAGTAGAACTCTGACCTGTCCGTTGCCAGAAAACCAGACAGCAAGAGCTTGGTATTTAGTCCGAGTGCCTATCGACACGTGCCCTTATCTGTTAAGGGCGCAGCGTGATAAAGGAAAATATCCTCTCACTGGCGTATTTCTTATGAAAATGGCAGTTATAAAGCTTCAAAATCACAAAAACAAACTTTAGTCATCTTAATGTTTGTTATTGGTACCCTGTTATGTATTATTTATGGTTATAGCCATTTACTTTTATTTAAGAACTTCAACATTTTACGTGAAAAGTCCTGTAAAATAAGCTGATTTCCCCTTTTTATAATTTTTTAATGAAAACTAGCAAACCTAAAATGTAATTTTCTAATCCTAAAAGAACATGTTACATATTTCAAATCCATTTTAACATGAGCCATTATTTTGAAATAACAAACCACTTATTATAAAATAATATGGGAGTTCTGAACGCCTACCAAGCATCTAAACGCTCCGGTAGGTTGACCCCTTAATAAAGTTAACATTTATTCCACGATCTATACGTAAACATATAGATATACATCTGCATCTATATATAGCAATTAAGTCTGAAACCTTAGCTCAGATGGTAGGGCTTATGATTATTGACATAAGGTCCAACACCTTAGCTCTGTCGGTAGGGTGTCTATCTACTAAACTAGGGGTCCCGGGTTTGATTCTTCGCATGTCTGAAAAACTTATCATTGATGAAATTTGAGTTTACCCTTCCATAGTGATTCATAAACGGCCGGTTGTGTCTGTTCTAGATTTAAACTAATTTATTGGTCGTGGGTTGATATAAGTATTCTGTTCAAAAAGTACACGTTAAACAATTTAACTAAATGAAAAAAAAATTGACATAACGGTGCTGGGTTGACATCCTGGTCTTAAAAATATCTAATATGTTAAATTGGACCTTCCTCTTTCAGAGTGATTAGTTAACGCCCAGGCGGCCGGGTATTGTGTCTGTTATAGAATAATAAGCTGGCTTATAAGGCACCAAAACTACTCTTAGTATTACACTCCTTCTTTCATGCGACACTTATTTAAGGTAAGAAAATACTTTTCTATAAGTTTAAGTTCAAACAGTATTTTATATTAATTGTGTATTGTATGTTGATTTCAAAACGGAGAGTAGTTTTTTTTTTGTGGTAGATTTCAGTCGGCACAAGTAAAAATATAAAATCATCTAGCACTAAGGCCATTAATGGCATAATATAAGATGGATGAGGAAGGATATATAGAGTAAGTTCGCCCTAAATAACTAAGGGAGGAGATGGGGAAGCTAACCCAATGAAAACCTACAATACACCCAACCGAGATTCGAACCTTGGCATCCCCATCACCAGTAATACCATCTATTGTCAACTGGATATCTCTTATGGTCGGCACCGCGCCTCATAAACCTAAAATGAGTCATTAACAGAAATTACTCTTAAATAACTTTAGATTTGTGAACATCTTCGATCAATCATTAGTTTAGATTAATAAAAGTAGTTATATTGATCGATTAATCAAAGTCTCTCAAGGGAACAGAAATAAAAGGTTGTCATAAATACTTGTCAAAACGCGAGAAGAAACAAAAAGAGTGTTTTTTACCTAACAAATAGGCAGACATTACAAGTAATTATGATAAATTTATCTAAGCCTTGACAAATTATATCAGTTTGGTTTTAAAAGGGTGAGTAATGGATTTGTCTCATTACTGATATTTTGACTTGCTTTAAAAATTCCTGCAACATTTACTAAATAAAACGCAATTGGTAGATTGTTTCGATTTTATGTTCGCTTCTAAGAGTTTTGCTTCTGCTCCCTTAACTAGGTGGCAATATAGATCGACCACGAGCTTGGAAATCCCTGGTTTGACTCCGGGTGCTGCTGGCTAAAATATTTAATATGAATCAAGGGGTTCCTGTTTTCCAATTAGTAACTATCTAGGCACTAAGTTAGTACGTGTGTCTTCCACGTACTGTCCTAAGTTAATTTAGTTTGTAATATTCGTGCTGATATAGTCAGCTTGTTTAGAAAGTGCATATTAAATACAATGTTCTAGAACTGTTGAGATTAATTTGTGAACATTTTATTAAAAAACGACGAAAAGTGTGAACACGTTTACAAATAATAATCCTTAAGTGTAATACTTACTTTCAGCATCTTGAGATATGTTAAAACCCCTTTCGGTAGCCGCATGGTTTATAATTAGGGTAGTTTTTTTTCTAAATGTTTCCTCCCTTAAATTCTATCTTACTATTTCCTAACTTATTAGCGCTAGACCAAATGTGTACAACTCAACTGTGTAGTATGACGTGGTGCTAGTATAGTAAATTTATTTTAAGAAAAATACCCTTGCATTCGCTTGGAGAGAGTTAAGGAAATGGAAGACACTGGCTTTAAAGAGTCCTATAAACATACAATTTAAAATAGCTCATACGTTATTCATTCAATTATATTTTTACCTACCAAGGAGTCAAATATTTTAGTATTAGCTTGATCACAAATTTTCTTCAGATATTTTATGTTGACTATATTTAATTAGTAACTTTTATTCTCATTTGGATAAAACAATATAACTCTTAATCAATGTTCCAGTAACAGTTTTATATTTCTACTATCTCCCATTTTAAATTATCAACCTGTTCCCTCCTCAGTCCCATGCACATTTTGGCTACGGCACTGATTAGATCAAGAACTTGTTACGTTTCGTGTTCGCGGCAAGTGTTAATAGTTGCATATTAACCCCACGTTGTGTCGCCATTTGCTATACTTCTCTTTTATTGACGTATAATAGCCCCGTGATTGAAGTCATTTGTTACATTCTCCTCCCACGTTAGAATGCTATTTGTTATATTACATAACAGAATATTTAAGAGTCACTCCGTAAATCATCGTTTCTATTACGCAACTATGTGCTTTACTTTAATGCTCGTTCCTTATCATTAGACTTTAATAAATGATAATATATCACATAAAGTTTGATATCTATTTATTCCTTAAATTGAAAACATATTGTTATTAATTTCTAATCGAACACGATATGTCGAGGGCCTAGCAACTTATAATCACCGATCGCTTAAAGCACGTCCATTCAAGACCACGACTGATTGCACAGTAAAATACGAAGTTTCAAAAGTCACATATATCTGAGTTCAATAGAAGTTCTCGAAGGAACCTTTCTAACGGTAATTACACACTACAAACTCAGAAAAAAATACCTATTGCGTATGGAAGCTTCTCGAGAGGAAATACTTTAAAAGATCTTAACTTGTCTGGATTACGTTAAAAGACGTTAACATTTCTTAAGTTAGCTCCAGTAGATGCTGCCATCGTACCACGAGGCGCGAACTAACTAGTAAATAATTTAGAGGAAGACGTGATTTAAGCGCCACGTAATAGGTTGTAAAATTTAAATAAAGTAAATATGTTTAATTATATGTAAAATATTTTTGAATATATAAATAATTAGAATGATAAATGGTCAATGCTTTCAAATACTCTTAGGGTCAAATCTATTGCATTACAAACTGTTAGGGCTAATTTACAAAGGTCCTAATTAGAAAAAATCTACGCAGAAAAAGGTGTCATGTTATCATAAATAATAATAGTTTGTGAGTCTCTAATTTATATTCGACCTATTTAAGGCCTGCAAAAAAAAACCTGGCCATGCCCCCCATTCCCTGTACGGAATAAAACAATGTTGCGGGTCCGTTAAGTAATAAGTGTTGGGTACCCCACTGATCTAGAGGTTTGCACATAGTGTGTAGTTCGTGGAGGAAAGTTGAAGAAAATAATTAATGCTGAACATTTACCATTTGTTACTCACTTTAGGCTTATTTGAAGAGAAGTTAATTTAGTTTGTCCAGAAAAACTACCTACACCTTCTCCGCAGCCCTCAGCTGCTAGCAATGAGCATCATTGTTCCAATAAGTTTCTTTATTTCACTGCTTCTACTCAGGCCTATATACGTATTTATATATTTATATGTATATATACGTACATATACATAACATATATAGGTACACACACACACACACACACACACTATATATATATATATATATATATATATATATTGTGTATATATATGTTCCTAATCGGTTTTCTCAAAATTGATTCTTGATGTTTTATTTCTTTTACTTTCTCATCTCTAGATAAATTATTGTGATAGGGGGGAGGAGTGGGGAGCTTATCTCTAGATTAGGACGAAGCTTTGCGTTTTATGTAAACATGAACCCAAAATGGAAGAATTTACATTCTGTCTGTGTGTCTCTGGTCATGGATTCGAAACTGTTTGGTGGACTTTGTTCAAATTTGTTATTTAGATTTTATAGCGCCATACTACAACTTAATTGTTTTTTAGTTAAAACATCATTTATGGGTAGTTTACTGATTAATGATTTTTTCAAAACTTGAAATATTTTACAAATGACATGAAAATGACGAATAAGGCTGTATACATTTTGGTGGGTGAGGGAATTACGGGGTTAGGGGGGGGGGATTCGGCTATGTGTAGTTCACTGATTTTTTTAAAATTTGAATAATTTAAAAAATCACTTTAGTATTTTTTTAAATGGGTAAGTTAACTGTTAAGTTGCTTGTATTTTAAATAGTTATATGAATTTGATTTTCTAAAAACAAAATCATTTAATAGTAGTTAACTAATGATTGACTTTGAAAAAATTGATGTTTTTAAATAGCTTCAACGATTTGGTTCAAAATTGGCATCGGGACTATTTTACACTATAAATAATAATGTAACTTTATTTATTTAAAATACATTAATTTAAGAGTAGTTTACTTAAATGATTATATATATATATAATTTACCTTAAAGTTTGAATTAAAAATTGGAATATGGGAATAAATATTTATGATAAATAAGTATACGTTTTCATTTTTACAAATAACAAATAATTTTATGATAATTTACAAATAGTTTATTTTTGAAATTTAGAATTGTGTTAAATACATTCGACCAACTTGGTTTAAAATTTATCGATACTATTTATTGTGATCAACAGAATGATGTCTTTGTTTTTATTAGAAAACATACTTGAAACCTATTTTTGAAAACCATATTCTAAGCCATTACACACAATATGATAAGGTTTGTGCAATTTTGTCGTACCATTTATTTAATTTATAAACTAATATATTAATCTAGGATAGCAATAGTTACACTTTTTTTTATAACGTCGGACTGAAAGAGAGAAATTACAAGGGTAGGTGCTCATCAAATTTTGCCAGAGGAATGATGTGATGCTGGCAAAACCCTGGTTCAAGAAATGGAGGACAAAACTGTACACATGAAGGAGCCCAGGAACCAATTTGACTACAGCCTTGTTAAACAGAGATTCAGGAATGGAGTGAAGGATGTGAAGACATTGTCAAGAGCTGACATCGATTCGAACCAGAACCTGCTGGTGGCATGCAAAGAAACAAGACTGAAAAGGATCAGGAAGATGAGTAATATAAAACCGATATGAGACTCGGAAGAGATAAGAAGGGATAGTGATATTGTAAGAAATTCAATAGAACAAAAGTTAAGTTAGGTGACAGAAAAAATTATAAGATTGGAAAGTAAATAGGATAGTACTGAGGATATAATTTTGAATATTCTACGTGACATTGTTGGAAAAGTAAAGAGGATTGCATGAAAACGTTGAATAACAACATACATTCTTCAGAAAAGGAATAAATAAAGAAATGGAAATAGTCAGCAAAAAATTATATATTAGGCTAAGCAATGAGTTATGGATAAACCCGCCCAAGCGATGTAATACTATTATAGAAAAAAACATGCGTTGAGATTATCGAACTGCAAAAATAAATAAATGAAGGTATGTCCTCTGGTACCAGAAAACAAAGGAACTGGGAGGGAATGGAAACAATATGAATATAAGACCCAAAAGTCAGATGGTGATGTATCATAAAGAAGTTCTTAGGATTTGGAAAACATATATGGATAAATTGTACGAAAAGGAAAATTGACCAGGGAATCTGGAGACTGAAGCAGAATATGAAGTAGAGGAAGAGAGAAAAAAGGAGCCAGAATTTTAAATAGTGTAGTGTAGAAAGCCATAAAGGACATATGAAGGAAGAACGTTGCTGAAGATGACAGCATACCAGCTGACCTGCTAAAGGGACTAGGGAAAAAACGAACTAATGGCAATAAAATCTGTGCAAAAATTTTACGAAACAGGAAAATGGTCCAAAAATTTTCTAGACTTGACCATGTTGGCTCTAAAGAAAAAGAAACAAGTCAAGAGATGAAGTAACAACGGGACCATCAGCCTCATTTCTCATGTAGGGAAGATAATGGTAAGTATATTCAACAGCTGAATGGAACAGAAAATAGAATGTATGATAGGAGAAGACCTATTTGGATTCAGAAATGGGAAAATAACCAGACATGCCATCGGGGTGCAGAGAATAATTTCAAAAAGAGTGCGGGAACCAAGGAAGAGGTTTACATAGGTTTAATCAACTGTCAAAAGGTATTCAATAGAGTTAAGTGGAAGAAACCGATGGAAATACTCAATAAAATCGGCATCAATTATAGAGATATAAATCTTTGTGCAAACCTTTACCTGGTACATCGAGTTAAGGTGAGGCTGAACGATGGAGAGATCAACAACGTAAAGATAGAAGGAGGAGTGAATCAGAGATGCTCTTTTTCACACTCTCAGTTCAACTGGCATGAAGAGTGGCTGGTCAGGGAGGCCCTGGAGGGAAGTGGAAATTCCAGAATGGGAGGGTGCATCGTTAACAGTAAAATAGGCTGAGGATCTAGCATTGCTGGCCAAAAATTAAGATGAGTTGCAGGAAATGATGGACTAACTGGTGGAGACAGGGAGAATATAGGGTATGGAGATCAATATTGAGAAGTCAAAAGTGATGGGGTTTTCAAAAAATAAAGAGCCTCTGAAAATAAAATTTTAAGCCAGGAATTGGAAAGCATGTATCAGTTAAAGTAACTGGGAAGTCTGCTTACAAAGGATGCCTACTGTAACAAGAAAATCATGTCGAGGAACACCATGCTCAACGAATCTTTCAACAATAAGAGGTTGTTGTTGAGCAGTAAATTCAGTTTGAGCTGAGGAAGAAATTGATGAAATGATACCTTGAAGCATTGCGCTGCATGAAGAACAAACTTAGACTCTTAAGATACGGAAAATAATTACTTGGAGAGCTTTAAAATGTTGTATTGGAGATGACTTTAGAACATCAGGTGGACAGACAGGGTGAAAAATGAAGAGGTTCTAAGAATATTGTGAAAAGAGAACAATTCTGGATGTGATTCTTCAGTAAAAGCATCCTTAGGAGGAACTGTCTTCTGCCATGAAGTCATAGAATGCAAGGTTTAAGGGATTAGGAGCTTAGGAAAGAGTATTCAAATATTGGATGACCTGAAGAAAATATTAAAATTATGTGTGCTGAAGAAGAAGGCGGGGGACAGGACGCATTGGTGATCCAAGTCCACTGACAAAAGGAATCGCGCTGCCATAAAAGAGAAAAGCTAATAATAACCAGGCATTTAAATTGTCAAGACAAAATAATAATATAAATCCATATTGAAGTGATTTTTATTTATCTTCTTTCAGATACAGACTCAGATGTCCAACCTGCACTTTTAAAATTGGAAAAGAAGATATTGCGTCGTTTGAAGAACCTTATCAACCTTCAGATGTCCAACCGTTACCTTTTCGATGTTAACATGAAGTTATTGCGTATTGTAAAGAAGCATCAATCTTCAGATGTCCAGCCTGTACCTTTTCAAATTGAACATGAAGATATTGCATTTGTTGGAAAGGACCATCAACCTACAGATTTCCAACTTGTACCTTTTCAAAATGAACATAAATATAATGCATTTGTTGAAAATCACCATCAATCTTCAGATGTACAAACTACCTTTTAAAATTGAACTGGAAGATATTGAATTTGATGAAAAGAACCATCAACCTCCAGATGTCCAACTTGTACCATTTCAAATTGAACATGAACATATTGCATCTGTTTAAATTACTCATCAACATTCAAATACTATATCACGGAATCAAGGCTGAATAAACCACCATTTTAAAAATAATTGGTATAAAAATCATTCTTGAATCCATTTTAATATAAAACATTTCGTATTTTGTGTTCAAGCTCTGAATACAAAATGTGTTTATTATAAATCAAATCATGATCCATTGCTGACTTCTGAAGTATTTAATAATTAGAAGAAAGAAGTTCATAAGTTTCAAAAGCACGAAGTTTCCCCTCGTCACAAAGAATTAATAATAAAGTGAAATGCTCTAAAAACGTACATCTGTAAAATATATTGTTTCTCAACAAGAAATCCATGACCAGGCTCAAAACCATGCTATTTTAAAAGTGATAACTCCTTCGGCTTTTGTTTTAGCACACCAGAGATTAGCATTAAGGGCGCAAGAAAATGACAATGGAAATTATATTCAGCTCCTCCTCTTGGGGGAAAATGACATTCAAGAATTTGAAATTTTTAGATGCAGAAAAGAATGGTTCACTTAATTCGATATCCAAAATAAAATAGTAAAAATCATTTTTTCATAGTATTCTTCGCAACGTTGTTGAAATTATAAAAAGGAGAAGAGTTTGTTCTAGTAGTGAACAAAACAAGTGGCATTAAGGGCAAGTAACAATTGTCAATAAATATCCAAACTGTAGTTATGACACATTTAATAATGGCAAGTTGTTCATTGAATTAGATAAAAGATCATCAATGACTGCAGAAGCATTGTTTAATTTAACTAAATATCCACTGCTCTGCCTTGTTTTGAGCTTAGACTATCTAAAAGGAGAGTTCAACAACGGTGGCTCCAACATGGCTGATGTAAATTTGTCGAGAAAACAAGAATACTCGCAAAGCAGCCATTAGCATGACATAATATTCATTGCGCAGCTCATGCGCTTAGTTTACTATTATAAGACTCATCATAATTATTCCTCTGAGACTGTTTGCAGTGGGCTAAAGATATAGAAGTAATTGTCAAAGTTTTCTCCCAAGTGGTTTGACGTGTTTGCTAAATCGCTAAGGAGTACAATTTGACCAGTGCTGGGTAATGCACATTGTTTCCAACTCGTTTGACTGTACGAGAAGCACCCTTATCAGGTGTTTTAAACCTGTATCCAGTGGTACTAGATTTTCTTACCTTAGCTCTTGAGTCAATTGGACATCGAGATCTTGTTTCAAGAGTGATTGTGTTTTTTGGGAAAAAAATCCTAAGTCTTCCCAACATTGACTGGAATCTCAGTACTATTTTAGAAAGTATAAACACAAACATAATAGGTGCGAAAAAAGAGAGGGGGGGGGGGAGAATGCAACACTACAAGGTTTAAAATGCCAGCGATCAGAAAATTGAATTTAATAGTAATTCGTATTTGGAATGAGATTGATTTTTTTTTAATAGTTGGCATTTCAGAACCAAGAAGGATAATACCTCCAAAAATTTTAGAATAGAACCAAAGTCCTGCTTCTAACCATGTTTTTGATTTAGCTAAGGCATAATACAGAAAAATAATTTATTATTATTAGACAATATATGAACAAAATAAAATGCGGTAGAGGTTTGAAAATAGCTGTATTTGAAAAATATCTTCTAGCGGCAACAAATTTTTTGCTAATAGCTCCAACATTATGGGAAAATTTAAACTATTTAATTTAAGTAATAACAAACTTAAAATATAAAAGTAATTTATCGAACAGTTAATTCAAACTTCAAATAGTGTTTGGCATCCCCGTGGCATCAACACGCAACTAAGCTATACATTAATAACCAACGCGGCCGGCCGTTTGTTGGCGAATATAGTGCTAGCTTCTGAGGATATAATGTGTCATGTAGTAAAAATACTTTTGTAAATAGATTCAAAGAAATACACCCTGAAACGAAGACACTGTTTTCTGAGCCACCTATCCTAAGATTACTATTGGACGTATTGGTGGTACAACTACATCCGCAACAGCTGAAAGATTATTTTCAATTATGTGCAAAATAAATACACGCTTCCGAACATCCATGGCACAAAAACGTTTAAATCACATGTGTGCTATTACCGCTTACTCAGAACTATCTGATGGTTTATACGGTGAAAATGACGAATTAATTAACTCTAATTATTTCAGATGTATGAATGTTTGTAAAACTGGTTTTTGACTTTTTTGTAATCACTACACTATTTCTTTTTTGTGTTAAGTCAAATTAATATTTACAAATTGCATTATCATAGTACCAATAGTATTTTTTCAAACTAATAAATTCTACAGCATAACTCTATTATTTTTGTTTTGATTTGTAAGTTTTTCTCCCACATCATCATCTCCTCCCCCCCC
>JBCFYV010003752.1:0-23283 GCA_039000515.1 Timema cristinae
GGGGGTTTTGCAAGGGCTCCCGCGAGCGCTGCGATTATTCCCCCATACCCTTCCGGATGATAACCCCGGATGGGGAAAGCGAGTATCTATCAAGAGTTACTAAAAAATCCTGCCCCCATTTGAAATCTCAAGGAAAGGGAAAACAGCCAGAAATTCTCTATCCAAAGGAGGGCGACACCTGTGCACGGTTGGACCAGTAAAAGCCGAGAAGTACGATCAAGTTAAATGTTTCTCTGAACTCAAAAAAGTATTAAAACCTAAACGTTTTTCGCAGAAGGAATGAAGAGGTTATGAAGTGAAGGATGACCATATACACACCTAACAGGGGGGGAATAGCCGTTTTCAGGAAAAACTTTTTCGACGTTAGGCGTCGCTTAAAACCTTCATTTGCGAGGCCTGAATTCCGGCGATGACATTAGGTTTTATTCAAGGGGTGAAGCGTTGCAAACTCTACATCTCACGCTGACTGAGCCCGCTTTGGTGCGAGTATATATAACGACGAACGCAAGTGGTGAAGCGTATGTGTTGACTAAGACAATATTCTGAGAGAAATAGTTTTTTAAAATCTTTAAATGAAATATATACCCGTAGTATTGTTAAAACGAAGAGGTGAAAAAAAAAAATCCAAACGTCGGAAAAAAAAACTCGGAGACAAAAACGGGACGTTCTGAAAATAAGAAACTGGGGGGACTTTAAGATTCAAAAAGAAAAGAAAGGCAAACCGATTTCGATTCATTCGCCGATTTTAAAAAAAAAGAAGAAACTGGGTAAACCCGAAGCCAAAAAATGTAAAAGGCGCCCCCTTTTTTGGGGTTATTTCGTGGGAATTTTTTAGACCAAGGCATATTCATTGGGCCTACCTACACAACCCCGCAATCAGACACCGCGCATTAGTACCCCATCATCTCCCCCAAGGGATGCAGAACACAATCAATCGTTTTTCTGGACCAAGGAACATCACGAGGCAATCCTACGCGGGTTTTTGGGATCACACAACCACAACAGTTAAATTATAACTCAAATTCTGGCATTAAATTCAGAATATTTTTTAATACTTTACCAATTTTTGTAATCATTTTTGTTCTCTTTTCATACTATAAAAAAATATATTTTAAAATAAAAGAATTTAAATTGTAATTAGAATTATGATTTTAATTTAGTAAATGGTAAAAAACGAAAACTTCCCAAAAAATATCCCACCCTAATATATATAGTTTGTTTTTGGACATGAATTTTTTCTAAATGCTCGTCGCATCATCAATGTTTCCACCTTTTTGCTGGGCCCAGCTTAGTAAATGATCCACTCTTCTCTGTTTTTCCCACATTTTTTCCTCCTCTATCCTTGTACATTTAATGGGCTCCCCCACCAAAACTTTTTTTCCCAGGTTTTTTCCCAGAACTTTCCCCAAAAAAGGTCTTTTTTCAGATGAAGTATTCTCACAACTGATAAAAAAATAGGTTTCTGGGTTTTAACGGAAACATAAACCTTTTTTTTAAAGTTAACAGTTGACCGCGATTTATCGCGTTTCTTGGGTTTTTCTTGGGGCCTACAAGAGTCCGTCTAGTCTACCTTGCATTATTATTTTTATTTTTAAGGGCCCCGTCGCACAGAAAGGGCATTTGGGTCATAAACAACATTTAAAACAAATTAGATCCCCAAAATGGGAAAAATGTTTTTTAAAAAAATTGCAAAATTTACAGCAAAAGAATATGGTTTATATATTTGGAATATAAAAGCATAAACTCTTTTTTATTATTTAAAGAATTTTTAAAGGGGTTTATAAAATAATGTAGTTACAACATGTTTGTCTAATTAAATAACCGCACCACGGGTGGTTATTTTGTTTTTATCATAAGAGTATCATCATTTTAATTTTAAAAACTTTTCATGAAGAAAAGGTATTCAGGTGGGGGTCTGTTTTATGAACATTCATTTTGGGGTAATTGTGTTAATTTTAATTTTAAAAAATATAAATAACTTCTATCTCATCTGATTAAAAAAATATGAGAATCACTCCAAATAAATTATAGAGACAGGGTTTTTTTTAAAATATGTGAAGGTCCCATAAATGTTTTTTATAGTATATATAAGGAAAAGATAACTCAAAAAGTACGAATATATCTTTTTGGGGGAATTCCAGTGCCACCCTTTAAAGGAATGTCTATGCACGCCAGGGTTTTAAAGGCCCCCTTTTCCTACAAAACCCACCATACAATAGTGGGGAATAGATTTTGAATTGAGGAAAATTTTAAACAATTTTGTTAAAAAACAACCTTCCAATACACCACCGGAATTCGAACCCCGACCGCCCACACCAAAATCTTTTTATTTTGAATTGATGTTTTTGACCCGCTACTTTGACTGGGGAAAAAACCTTGGGGTTCTTTTTCTTTTTCCAGGGTAAAATCTAAAAGTCATTAGTCAATTTCACATCTTTCATAATTGTTTTCACCCGATATATTCCTAGAGCCAGTTAGATAAATTTTTATCTTCCAATAAAAATGTATTTTTGGGATGTAGGTTCAAAAATTTTTCCGCGGGGAGCGGCTAAAATCGGATATTTTGCCAGCGATTGTCGATGAGGTTTTTGTTGTGGTCTAACCGCTCCCCCCCTCAAATTTGCCGGATGGGCCCGCTCCTTGTTAGACGGTACATGGGGTATGGGGCCCTTCATTACCACGCGCCTTCCTACCTTTACCAAGCACTTTGGGAGGGCTAAAAGGGGAAACTCCCAAACAAAGCCTCGCCACAAAGAAATTTATCACAAGTCGTCAACGAGGATTAGCCGGAAATCAAAAATTTTTTTGAGCAAAACTAAATTTGCTCGGGGAAATTTTTAAATGTTTATTCTTTTTATATTAGGTGCCCCCGGCTTCTCTCTTATTTAGTCCCTCAAGTTAATATTTGTCCAACAAAACATTCAAAAATACCAAAAACACAATTCAAACACGCTAAATCGAGGGAAACATTTTTTATTAGATGACTTAACAATGAATTACTCCCCGTAGTAAAGGAACCAAAGAAATAATTTAAATTTGGCAGTTTTGTATTATAGTGTCTCTTTTTCGTGGGGAATATTACAACGAACACCCCAAAAGAAATAGTTACATTTTTGCAAACTTTTTCAGAGTTTCTCTTAAGATGGGTTTTACCTAAAAAAAATTAAAATAACATTTTTCTAAAAACAAAAAAATTAATTTAAAAAAGTTTTTGAAATAATAAACAAAAAAATTTATGATAGTAAAAAAAAAAATTTGGTCCATAAACCCAAAAATTTTTTAAAATAAACTATTTTGCCAGAAAAAGAAACTTTACTATTCCAAATTCCACTACACATATTTTTTAACAAAACCAATACCCAATTTTAAATCTATTTTTTGACATTTTAACAGATTTAAAAATTTTTCCTGTTTTTAAAAGAAAAATTAAAAAAATAAATTTTTCAATTCAACTTTCATTTTTTTTTCTTTTTTCCAAAAAAAAATAAGAAATAATTAGAAAAACCCATGGATCAAAACAAATTTGGCCCCAGAGATATAACCAATAAAAGATCACTTTTATTCCCGCCATAATCCCTGGAGACGAAAAACTTCCTTTACTAAATACTTAAAACATTATTACGAACTAATTCCCCCCGGTTGGTCCAATTAAGTTTTGTACCACCACGAAAAACCCGGGGGACCAAGGGATCTTTCCCATAACCCTTTAAAAAAATATAATTGAAAGATTTGTCTCCAAAACCCCCTTTAAAAACAAAACCCGGGTGTCCCAATTTTTTTCCAGCATACTCCCGATAGAAAGAAGTTCAACAAGAAAAATAGTTCCAAATGGTGAAAGGAGCTAATTCAAAATGAAAATAATAATGTTTTTAAAATAGTTCCCACTTTAAAAAATAAATAAAATAAAAACTAATTTTTTTTAAAAAATTGGTTTTTTTAATTTTTTATTAAAATTTGAAAGGGTTTTTTCCCCTCCCCCCTAAATTTAAAATGGTCTACCGCTCAATTTCTCATTTAACAAAACTCCATGGAGGGGATATCAATTCAAAAAAAATCCGGGTTATTGATAAATTCCAAACGGGGTTTTCATCTTTCTAAAGGGCAAATACGGGAAACCTTCTTAAAATTAAATTTCAGTCTCAAATCTTTATCCAAAATTTAAATTAAAATTAAAAAAACACATATAACCAAAAATTGGAGCTTCTTTTAAATAAAATAATTAAACAAAAACAAACTGATTAAAAATAAGGGACCATTTAATTAAAAATTTTTATTTTGGTTTTTAATTGTTTTTTTGATTCAAATAAGAATAAAAATTAACGAAATTTTATTCTTTTTTTTATTTAAATTAAAACAAATATTAATGTTTGTTTACCCCCATCGAACCATCGATCATGGGCCCTTAAAATAAATTTAAAAAACTTTTTAAAAAAAATTTAATTTTGGGAAAGGATAAAACATAATTGGACACATGATGCAAATGGTCTTGGAAAAATTGTGAAACACCTGCAAAAAAAAACAACCAAATTCACTCCAATAAAAAAAAAAAACCCAAAAACATTTTTACAATTTAAACGTTAAAATTTTAAAACAACATTTAAAAATTTGGATTTTTTCTTTTTAAAAAGACACAACAACAAAAATGAAAAACAACCCCGGTTAAAAAGATCCAATTGAGTATACCCCCAAAGGACCCTTTATAAAATACAAAAGCTTAAAATTTTTGGGCCCCGTTATAAACGGAGTAAACAAAAACCCACCACTGATCTGAAAATCCCTTAAAAAAAGTAGGTCACCTTTTATTTCCAACCGGGCATAGGGCCATATTTAGACATCCACCAAAAAAAACATTCAGGGAGAACCAAAATACACAGGGATGGTCCTTTTTATAAAAAATATGGTAAGTGAATATTAGGGAAAGTTCTTCCTACCTCCTTCTTGGGACTTCGCATAGAAAGGCCATGGGGGGAATCGAGTCCGAACCCCCGGTGTATGGGGGGAAGGGGGTCAAAACCCCAAACTCTCTGCCAAAATGGGTAAACCACCCAACATACCCTTTTATCAAAAAATTTAAAACTCGCCTAAACCGGAGGGTTTGGGCTTGCGTTAAATTTCAAGAAAGACCGATAAAAAGGATCCAAAAAAAAGGGAACCCGGTGTTAAAAAATTAAAATTATTTTTATTATTATATTATTATTATTATTATTATTGTTTAAAGGCCCACGACACATCGAGTTCATTAGGCTTTGAAATATTATAAAACTAAAAAAACCCATTGGGAAAGAGTAAAAACATCACCTCTGAGACACTCCATAGAGGCTAAATGGGCTTGGTAAAATTAAGTGATACACTGCTAAAAAAAACCACAAGTGTATCACTCCAATAAAAGAAAAACAACATATTAAAATATAACACTTTTAAAAATGAACAAACATTTTAAAATATAATACGTAAAAGACAAAAAAACATGTTAAATGTAAATAAAACGTTAAAAAGGATCTCAATATGGATAATATCCAAAGAGCCACTTTATAAAAGTGACTCAAATGGCATTAAAAAAATCCGCCGGCGTATAAAACGGGGTAAACAAAAACCCACGCGCTATCGCGTAAAAAAATCGTAGGCACCTTTAAAACAAGGCAGGGAAGGGGCTATTTAGACACTCCACCAAAATTAAATACCACTAGGGATCGCAAAACCACACACTGGAGGGGGAAATCCCCTCCGGGTTAAAAAACGGGTAAGGAAGTAGCCCGACGCGAGTTCGTCACGATAAACCTCCTCTCTTCTAACTTCGATAAAGAAGAGGCCACGGACAACCGTCCCGATGAACCGCGGGTTGATTGACAGGGGTCGAGACCCACTGCTCGCCAGGTGGAAAAGACCCACGCCGACAAACCCTTAGGTCAAAAAAAATGACACCCAGATCGCTCAGAGCGGACGCCTCCTGGCCGCCTTCCGCCAGTTCATTTCCGAAGACCGTTGACCAGAATCCAGAAAGGCGAGCCGGGTTATTAATAATAATTTTATAAAATTTGCCCAAAGGTAATAGGGTTTTGAAAAAACAATAAATCCAAAGGAAAAAATAAAGCATTCACCATCTAGACACTCCATGGAAGGCTAAAATGGGCCTGGATAAATTAAGTGATACATTGCTAAAAAAAACCACAATGTATCACCCCAAATAAAAAGACAAAACAAACAAATTAAAATATAACACTTTTAAAATGACACAACATGTTAAAATTATAATACGAAAAAAAAGACAAAACAACATTTTAAATTGAATAAAACTTTTAAAAAAGGACCCAAATAGAGATAATATCCAAAAGATCCCTTTTAAAAAGTGACCAAAGGGCTTTAAAAAGACCGCCTGGCGTATAAAAGATAAACAAATAACCCATCCCACATCGCGTAATAAAAAACGTAAGTCACCTTTTAAAATAAAGGCCCAACGGATAGGGCTATTTTCGACACTCCCCCAAAAATTTTAAGCCACAAGGGGTATCACAAAACCAACACATGGAGGTGGATCCCCTCTCAGTTAAAAACAGGGGTCAATAAAGTAGGGGCCCGACGCGGAGTCCGTCACGAGACCCCTCTCTTCTAGACTTCCGTATAAAGAGGCCATCCCAAAAAACCCGCCCTGATGGACCCTTTGATCTGAGCAGGGGTCGAACCCACTCTCGTCCAGGTGCGAAAAGATCCACCCGAACATAACCCTTTAGATCAAAAAACAACACCCAGATTCGACCCGGGAGACATGCCTGCCTCCTTGGCTGCCTGGTCCCCCCATTTTTTCCTGAAAGACCCGGACCGGGAATCCAGAAAGGCGAGCCGGGGTTTAATGAATCAATTTAAAAATTTGCTCATGTTCTTGCCGAGGGGATTCCAGGAAAGAGGGGACAAGCCAACAGAGCACTCATGGAATCCGGCAGATGAGGACAAACGGTTTACTACTTCGGGATACAAAACACAAAGATTTAAAAAAAGGGCATATAATTAAGCCGTAAAAACATTGTTTCTTAGTAAACCAAATTTAAAATTGGATCCTTCCACAACAAAAGCACATCCCGAGGCCCCGCTTTCGAGCCATCCGTGTAAATGCGTTTTAAAACCCCGAAAGCGGTTTGCGAGGAGCTCATTAAAGGTCCTCTCGTTATAAAAAGTGTGGGGGGGTCCGCTTTAGGAACTTGGCAAGGTCAAAATGGCATTTTCGGAGGGCGTATCTTCCAGGGAGAAACTCGACCTGGGGAAAATGGGGATAGCTTTGGCAAGATTATCCCACACGTGTCGAAAACCGATAGCATCCGATCCCAACCGCCTTGTACTAAAGCCATTTAGTTTCATACAAGACACGGTTAGGGGGGTGAAATACAGACGATAACAACATGCGCGCCATGCAATGAAGTTTCGACACGTAAGATTCCAGAAGATAGGACCCGCCGGTAAGAAAGAGGGCTCACCGCGTCGGCACAGATAATGACGACTGGACTGGTACGAAAGGGACCAGTAAACCATCGAATGCCAGCATGGGGACACAATCTAAACATCTTTATCGCCGAGGGGCTATCTGAGCCATACACAAAATTTCCGAAAACAGTTTAGATCTGACCAAGCCCTATACAGGTTTCATCAAGGTTTTTCCCCATCAGCACCCCAGGACCGAAACCCCTAACGACTTTGAGCAAAATTCAATGCTTTGATACACCTCGCTTCAGGGCTTTGGATGTGGGGATCCAAGTTAATTTAAAATCAAATAAAATTTCCCCGAAACCTTACGCTTTTTGAGACTGGGAAAACAAAGTGGTTAATTAAAATACTGGGGGCTGGCTGTATTCCGCGTGTTTCTATGAAAGTGGACAACCGTCGTCTTGGCTGCAAGAAGCGAAAGCCATTACGCGATCCCACGAAACCAAGATTGTTGACAGAGAGCTGTATCTGCCGTTCAGTCCCCGGAGGCTTGACGAACTGCAATAAATTGCGAAGTCATCCACAAAGAGGCATGACCGTACAGGCATGCGGACATTGTCAACAATGCTATTATTGCGATAGCAAACAACGTACAGCTGAAATACTACCCTGAGCACCCCAATTTCTTGAATAAAATCATCGGATAAGGTGTTATTCAACCTTACCCGAAGTGTCTATCCGACATAAAATTGGATATAAAAGAAGGGAAAGGTTTCCTCGAAACCCCCAATTAAAAAGTGTTTTCAAAAATGCCGTACCCAGGGTATCGTACGCTTTCTCCAGATCGAAGCAGACAGCCAAAGATGCTGCTTATGGAGAAAAGTGTCCCCGAATAGCCGTCTCTAGACAGACAAGTGATCCACCGTGGGTTTGGTTACGGCGAAAACCACATTGAATATTAGAGAGCAGATTGCGGGATTCTAAATACCATAAAAGTCGCGTATTAATTATTTTTTCCAATATTTTACACACACAACTATTAAAGCTATCGGTCTATAGCTAGTTGGCTCTAATTATCTTTGCCAAATTTTATATATAGGTATAACGGGTTTCTTGCCTCCAAAATTTAGGGGAACTGCTGAGATTCCCAAACACTATTAAGAGGTCTAAAAGAAGTACCTGTCCGGCAGGGGGCACTGACGCAACATCTCATAATGAATGTCGTCTGGACCAGAGGCTGTGCTGCCGGCCTGGGACAGGGGATAGTCAGTTCAACTTTGGGAAAGGGGGAGTTATAATCCCTCCCCCCGACTTCGACCAAAATCAAAGCATGGCGCTCGATGTTCCGCTTATAAACGCGAACTCGTTAGTGTAGCTCGCAGTGCTAGAAATAGCGGCGAACATCGAGCCCAATACATTAACGACCTCCACAGGGAGGAGACACGTGAACCGTTAGACAAGAGGGCAGGTAATTGTTATTGGAATTGTTGCATTAAAGTAATTTATGGGTATTATCCAAACCTAGTTGTGGGGGTGGATATTGTAAGGTTGAAAATAAATTTCCCCCAAGACTCTCTCTGCTTTCAAAGAAGTATAACGGCGAGCTCGAGCACGTAGAATCCGGAATGACTCCAGATTCTCCAAAGTAGGGCGCGTAGAAAAAGACTTAGGGCCCCTCGACGGTCAGAAATAGCCAACCAACACTCTTCGCTCCACCAGGAACGAGACGGTACGCGGATTTGGCAGGATTTAGGGATGAGGCCCTCGTCGCCGCGATGACCGTCGAAGTAAAATACTCAGTCTTAACTCCCACGTCAGGAAAGGGGGTTCGTGGAAAACGGCGAGCTCGCGGAATTTATCCCAGTCGCACGTTTAATCACCCATTGGGAACTCGTGCTGTACTTGGCAATCTTGGAGTGGGAAAGCAGTATAGGGAAGTGAAAAACTTCCACATAGGTCCGTATGGACATCCCAAAGGAAGAGGGCAGTGATACCTGGGCTACATAAAGTTAGGTCGATGGCAGAGGATACATCATTAAAAAGTGGGGAAGTGTGGCTGGTCCCCGGGGTTCATTACACCAGGGTTTTTCCCCAGACAAAATATCCTCTAAACCATCCTCCCGCGGCATCTGTAAAATTAGATCCCCACAACAGGTTAAGCGCATTAAAGTTCCCAAGATGATATAGAGGCGGGAATTGCATAAAAGGGCCTCTAAGCTCCTCTTCGAAATACGTTCACCTGGCGGGAGGTATATGCAGTATACTGTCATCTCCAAAGCAAGGGAGACTCGGACAGCGATAACTTGAAGATCGGAAACGATGTTAAATTTTTTGTGATATATAAATTTCTTCGTGCGAATAAAGCCACACCTCCGCTACCCGATCAAAGAAAGGCTTTGTCGGTACGATACACGTCGTACCCACGGAAAACATCGGATTGTCATTTGGCGGAAGTGGGTATCCTGCAAACACAAGAATGGAAGGATGCAGGGAAGAAATTTGTTGTTTAATTTTCTCTAAAACGAGCATAGAAACCCCTACAATTCCCTTGTAGTACGACATAAGTTTTTAGTATAAAATTAGTTATCCCCGCAATTCATGACACTATCTCTTAAAATTAAAAATTGTTAAGGCCATTTTAGGTCCTCTTTTCCTTTCCCAGTCTCTCCTGACCTCCCGCTTTAGGAAGGCTTCGGTTTTCTTTTGGGGAGACTGGGTAGTCGGATCCTTGCGCGAAGGCTTTGTTAAGGCCTTCGACGCTTTTTTAATATTAAATTCTTTTCGGCGGTCTCTCGCTGGTTCTTCTTCAAGGCACCAGTGGTGACTCGCCTTTACGGCCTCACCTGCTTCGCCACTCATCCCCGGCCTCTGGAGGCACAAGGCGAGAGTGATCAACTCAACATGGCCGCATGCAATTTATTTCCCCCGAGGAGGCTCGGGGATTCCCCGAGGAGGGATCGGGGGGTTCCCCAAGGGGTCTCCTCGAGGGTACAGGTGGTGGAGGCGACTGTTGTGAGGGTGTCGCCACTTGTTTTATATTTGCATCACCATAGTTGATGCTGGTTTTTTTGTTGAGTCTCGAATAGAGACGAGGGCACTGGTCGTGTAGGAGTCTTTTCAAATATTAACTGCGCAGTTTGGGGAATTAGGGCAATTTATATTTTGGCTAAAAATTTTTGGGTGTAGGAATTTGAAATACCGGAGCTTGTAGTGCAGTATACCCCTTTGCGTGCCTGGGCATAAGGGATCTTCTTTCTGTTTGGATCTCCAGGACTTTTTTTCTCTACTTTCCAATTCGGACAGGGCCGAGACCAGGCAGAATGAGGGCCCTTGCAATTTAAAGCAGAATTTTGGAGACTCGCATGGTTTTTCGTGAGTCTCCTGTCCACAATCTGCACAGGGTTTGGGTTACCACGGCATCGCAGCTTCGTATGCCCGAATTCCTGGCACTGAAAACAGCGCCGAAGGTTGGGGACATACGGCCAGGACCCTAAGCACGTGAAACCAGCTCGGACCTCCTTGTGTAAGGAAGGAGTGGCAAAGTTTTTAGGAAATAACTGTCAGTATTCTTCACTACATCGTTCCTTTTTATGGGAATCCTAATATACTTCGGTGACATGTTGAGGGAAAGCTCCCTCACAGATGTTCCTCAATGCTTACGCAGTCGAGGTCATAGCAAATGACCACTCCCCCCTTTCAAACATTGAGGAACCTGTGCGGTTCCACCTTCACCTTTAAAAAGATTCAAGGGCTCAACGGGATGGTATTTTATTGCCATTTATTTTGCTGCTGTAGGTCATTTTCAGTCTGGATCATTAATGGGGCCATCGCGCATTTTTCTAATTGAAACCCCAAACTCGGCAGCTCCACTTATCACTCTTTCGAGGACAAATGGGCTGACATGCTTGAGGCTCTCATTTTCGTCTGTTCGAGACATTACCAGGGGCGGGGCTGGCCTCACCACTTCCTGGATTTTTTCAATTAAAGGGGTGGGCGGCCCTTACCCTTTCCGCCTCTTATCTATATTACACCCTGCGACGGGCCGGGCAGTGAGTTGGCCAGCAGTGTTTGGCAGTACGGGGCCAGCGGCGACAATATTGTCGGCCATGCCGTGATTGGGACAACCTACACAAAAAATACTCGGATCGTAGAAACCCCGGGTGACCCAATTTGGTTCTACCACATATGGCCCTTTAACTGTCCCCGACGAGAGGCCTATATAACGCTAGACAAGACAACCTTCGCATAGAGCATCGCCGAGAGAGAGGTCGTCGCAGCAAGTGGGTGTAGGAAAGTGCCAATTTTACGTCCGGGCCCACATGAACGCAACCGACTTTTCCCAAAGTAAAAATACCCGGTTATTGTCATCCCTAAGGCCCTTCTACAAAAGGGATTTCAACCGGCGCACTTTCATTCAGGAGCTCAAAGCAGTGGTATCCAATAATAAACATAGAAGAAACCGGGTTAATAGCCAAGTCTCAACGGAAAGGCCAAAGGCCTCCGTGCAGAATGAACGACAGGGGGAAGGAAAAAAAAGAAGTAGTGATAAAGCGAAGGGGGAAGAGTGAAAAAATGGGTGAAAAATGAAAGAAGAAAATTATGTAAAGGAAAGATGTAGGATAGGGTTTTCCCCGCACGAGGTACATCCTGCACAATGCCTCCCCTTTTAGTCGCCTCTTAAAGACAAGCAGGGTTTACTGCGGACTATTCTAAACCCCGTCCCGCAGGGGAACGAAATTATTCTTCCTTTCTATTATGCTTAACAAAATTCAAATTACTAGAGAAAGAAAATAATGAAGAGAAAGTTTAAAATTTTGCAAAAGAAAATTTGAAAGTGTTATTGTCCCTTTTTGGTTTTTCATATCTTTTCCCAGTTATAAAAAATGCAATTAAATTAAATTAAAATATGTTTATTGCTATCCAATATCTGAAAAGATCACGAAAATAAATAATTGGGCATGAAGTCTGAGTTCAAACTTTGTTATGAAATATTTGTCAAAATTGTGAAGATAAAGAAAACCCGAGATTGAAGATGAATCTCACCCCATAGGAAGATCTGCTTGAAAATAATTCCAAACAAAAACAAAATATTCCCAAACCTTACTTTTATTGAACTAGGTATTGTTGCTCATCCGGGGAGAACATAGGTAGGTATCATATCCCTACCGGACTCTGATCTCGTGGTTTTAAATCCAACAAACCTTATCTAACAACAAAGGGGGGAAGGTTCCCCTAGATTAGACTAGATCAGTAGCTCTCAACCTGAAGCATGTTGTCTCATGATTGTATAACAAAAAGGCAGCTAACTCATTTAGTTAAAATTGAGCTCCTGCTTTATTTCTTGTTATTAAGTATATTTCATTTGTAGGTATGTAACATTGAAAAATCAAAGTTTTTTTTGTATATAAATTTAATATATTTAATCATTTTATTGTAATTTGTATGTGTCCTAATTTTAAAATAAATGCACATATGTTCAGTAAAACACATTATATGTCTTCCTAAAATAAAAAAACTGTAATCGGCAATCATTGATCTTTCTCTCTTTTTTTTTTTTTTTGCTTGAGTCCAAGCCAAATTAAGATCATTTACATCTGAACAGAGCTATTTATTTCAAGTTAATATCTACATCATAATGTTTGTGTTACAGATGTACAGCGGTGCGGTGCTGGCTCTGCAGGTGTTTGTTCATGAAGTACTTCTTGCCACTCCAATCATCTCGTCTTGGTTAGATTCTTCCTCAACATATTAATGTGGTTCTCCATATATATGGCTCAGAGGCTCCCCGTGCTAGCGTACATCACGTGGGGACAAGCCAATGTTCGATGACGACGTGGAGTCTAGACGGATGTTTATTAAACTAACAAAACCAACTCTGATTGTTTGCGTTTTGGTTGATTAAATGAAAGCGTCTCAAGGTATTGAAAAACTTGAATGGTACAGAGGCAGTGATAATTAACAGTCTCATTAATATAATTCGAGGTGACCTGGCGGTCCAGGGGTAAGGTGTCAGACTTCTGTGATGAGGGTCCGGGGTTCAATTCTCGGTCCCGGTACAGATTTATCTGATTCTCAAATCCTTCCTTCCAAGACATCACAATCACCCTAACCATTACACATTAGCGTAAGTTCTTATAATCCGAATGGGTAGTAAGACGAGTTGCTAGTAGTAATAATGATATAATTCATGAGTCATGTTACACTTTATCCTGATTAATTATATTCAATTAAATTAAATCTAACATATGAGGCTGGGAATTTTTGAAAATGTACGGCAATCAATGCATCGACACTGTGAGAGACGCGTAACTGCCGGCGGTCGCCCTTTGAACAACTCCCTGTAAAACTGATGTACATTTAAATGCTGTTCACGATTTCTGCCTTTCATTTAGAAAGGATCAACAGCGCACTCTAGAACCAAAGGGTCTATGGACATACAGTCATAAAAAAAAGTTTGTTTCAGTGCTCCAATTCTCCCATTAAAGTTCGTTCAGAGAGTTTTCGAATCATCCTGCAGGCTTATATCATATCAAAAGCAAGCTTGACATCACGATTATCAAACTAGAGATATGTATGAAAATGTTTGATTGAACACACTGGTCTATGTAATTTAATCAATCATTAAATACCATGATACAAACAAATCTTGCATCATCTTACATTAATAGATTGTATTCATTGTTAACATTTAAATGAAACAATAAACTAAGTTTTCTAGCCATGCATAGTGTATACTTTATCAATACATTAAAATTATGTGTATTCGGACTGTGATTTAAAAAATAAATGTATTTGCTACTTTATGTTAATATAAATAATATATATATTTATATATATATAATATATATAATATATATAAATAATACGTATATATCTGTATATCCTATAATATAATAAAAATATATTATAAAACTCCGGGTGTGAGCTCGTAAGCGAGCTATACCGACCGAGCGGCCGCCGCTGTTAGCGATGATAGTTCCAACATATGTGATCAGCACAACGAGCTCTCCAGTCGTTAATCTCAGTTTCTAAGCCGGAGCTGCTACTTGTTTATTCAAGTATCCCCTCATTTGTCTTCACGAGGCTGAGTTTGAATCCGTTACAGACCCACTGTTTCACAGCTATATTTGGAAGCAACAGGAATCTATCCCAGGACCTCTGGCTATGTAACCAGGACCAGGACCACTAACCACAGAAAGCACCAAGGATCTAACCCAGGACCTCTGGCTATGTAACCAGACC
This sequence comes from Timema cristinae, assembly GCA_039000515.1. NCBI lineage: Eukaryota > Metazoa > Arthropoda > Insecta > Phasmatodea > Timematidae > Timema > Timema cristinae. Next base: position 14,656 of record JBCFYV010003752.1, read on the forward strand.
AGGACCACTAGACCACAGAGGTGCCCAAATATTTAGTATATATTATGTAAATAATATTTAGGGTATTCGAAACCAGGTGCTTAGGAGGATATTTGAAAAACGCAAAGTTTTTCTTTTAATGGTATTATATTCAGTTATTAATATTTTTAAATAGCTGACCTCGTATATCTTAACAAAAATAAATGATTTGTGATATTAAAGAGGAATAAAAATAAAAAATGTTTGTGAAATAATATAAAGTTTACATTTTGTAAACATGAGTATTAATACTGTTCTCCGTCTAACCGGCAACAAGCTCCTCTACGTCACCAACTGGCAGCGTAGCTTCTATTCATGGGCCAGTTTTGTTTTCAGCATCTAAGGCACTTTGAACGTCCTCTTGCTTTAATAATTAATTTTAATTAAACAGCAAAAGCAAACTTCAAAACTTATACAAACAACCAAATGGTTATTATCATAACCAAAATCCAACCATTTTAAATGGACATTATAAGAGTGAATTAGCGTATAAAATACAGTTAATAAAACCACGTTCGTGTGTCCACAAGTTGTAGAAAAAATTAATAACTAATACTAGGCCTAACATCAACATATCAAGGTCAACAATAAATAAAGCAGTCATATATATGTTTCTTGTATAGACCTAAATTTCGACTGTCAGAAGTGACAGCTGCTAAACACATGTTTTTGCAGATCATATGGCTCAGCGTAGGGATATATAATTTGGTTTGGCAACTTTTCAAAGCTGTCATCTGTCAACTGTGAGCTGTCAGTCAGCACCAAAGAAGCCATAGGGCTACTGTAGCGTGGATAACTTGGATATTATCTCATATTGAGATCAGCTTTGATTATTTTAGTATTTTTAATTTCTGTACTGTATATTTATTCTGGCAAATGCACCTGCTGTTTTTAGCGGTGTTTTATCTATAGTTTGTCCCCTATGGAGATTTTAATTTTTGTAAACGGTGTTACTTACCTTATTGTGTCGATGTGACACTAAACTCCAAAATTAATAATAATAATAAAAAATAATGATGCACATTATATAAATATACATTATATGTAATATGTATTTATAAAATATATAAACCAAGAGGCTGCCGCCTTAGGTTTTTTATATACGGAGAAAATAGAGAAGGTATGACTAACCTGGTACGGTAATATGAGGAGACTTTAGGAGTAGAAAATACCAACAAGATGAACGATATTGAATTTGGGGTGTAGGAGGCCAAGTGATCGATTGGTGGATAAAGGGAGTCTAGAGAATTGTGGAGGAGAGAACAGAAGACTGGGTAATTGTGAACAGGCTGTTTTAAGACCTTCGTAGGCCCTAGGTCTCCCCTAGGCCAAGGACACAGACAAAGAAATTCTCTGTGGCCAAAGGATAAAGCGGTCCTGATTTTGGAAGAGCGGGAGGCTGGGGGGAGGGGGGGGGGGCGAGAAAGGACCTTTGGAGAGGCTTATGTTCCAAACAGACCCAGGAGCTGTATTTTGTCTTTTGAAATATAAGCATTTTGTCATTGATGGCAACTCACTACTCCCTCCACAGAAGAAACTAAATGGGATGTCATTCAAATGATTTGTAATAAAATGTTATCAACTAAATAAACTTTTGTAGGCCTATATAGTCTCAGTAAATATTATCACACTATATGTATGCGTTTTAAATTTCAAACCTAATCCCTGTTTCCTTTTATATAAATATTTGATAAACCATTGTTTAGGTTTCGTAACAAACAATATGGACAAATTGAAACATTTACATAAAGGACTAATACCGCCCTCTTTCCCTTTTGCCATGGGCGTGGCCCAGGTCTCTGACACGTGACTGGCTGGTAGTGGCCGGACCTTAGCTCAATAATTGGGGGACGCGGCAGTTGGCCTAAAAGGCATTTGGCCTAAAAGGCGTTTGGCCTAAAGGCGTTTGACCTAAAAGGCATTTGGCCTAAAGGCATTTGGCCTAAAAGGCATTTGGCCTAAAATGTAAATTTAAAACCTTCAGTTATCTTCGGAAAGTAAAAGGTACTGTTAGTTGTTTCATCTGAATATAGATAGCACAACTGATGCAAGGTAGTTACAATATTTCAAAAAACATTGACAATATCCTACAGACAACTAGATCAGTAGTTCACAAAACACTATATCACCTTTTTTATATATAGATTTCCGATATTATTTCCTTGTTAATATATCTCACGATCATAAAGTTAACGAAAAACAATAAGAAAATCCCATTCTCAGCATCGTTTACGCTCGGTAAAATTATATGCGTACATTCAAATTATGGGGACTTTTAACAACTTATTCCGAAAGGCAAAATGAAAGTGGAAACAAAAATCAACCGGTATTCTCCCGTGTTGAATGTATATAACTATGTTGTGCTCGTGAGTGTTCTTCCGTGTAAAGCTATATGTGATGTCCCTGCCGGTCCTCCACCAGAAGGTCGGAGTACCCCTATCCAAATTTTCCTGTCACCCGATCAGTAATTCTCCCGGTGCCCCATTTCACCTTCAGTTTACCACAATCATCTCCCGTTTCACATTCTGCATGTCCTATCCACGTCCGGTCACCTTTCATTCTATGTTTTCTACCCTGTCTTCCGTCTCTATGTGTATTTATATATATATTTTTAGGTCCCTGTCGACCAAATACCGGCGACAGGGCGGGTTTTTGTTTAATTTTCCCGCCCATTAAACCATGGACAGCATATAATCAGCCCGCCAGGGCGACAAATGACTTTCTTTTAGTGTTTTTTTATGATTTTACCTACAACGATTGACTTTCGAGAGCCCCTCGGGGCTGGGGTTTGTCTTATCAGTATCATTCAGTGTTTATACATGTTAAATGTCATAAATAAGTGTTACAAAAATAAAAAGTCCTATCAAACAAACAAACAAACAAACAATATTCAACCCACTTTAAATTTGTCTGAAGTGACGCCCGATTTTCGTTTAGAGTTACTGATATATATATATATATATATATATATATATATATATATATATATATTATATATATATGAACATATATTATTTTTTTATCTATTGTATTAATAATTAATATATATAATAGTGATGCATTAAATAAATTTCGCCAGTAAATATTACAATGGTCATATATATATATAAAAACTTAAATTATGGTTTTGACTAGATCCTTAACTCTATTATTATTGTTAGAATTATTATAACTATTATTATAAAATTAGTACAGAATAGGTCCTTTGTTTAAAAACTATACACTAATTTCCCTCCTAGTAATTAGCAAAGCATTCTCAGGAATTATTTCAACTAATACTTATATATATATATATATATAAGACCAATAAAACCCGTTGGGAAAAAAAATATAAAAGATTTTATGGAATTGTCATTGGTCTTTTTTTAAGTCTTCATAGAACGTAAAAATACAAAATGTGGAAGCTTTTACAGGATGATAACTTCCCAGGGCAAGAAAAACGTACGATGTAAGCAAGTGGACCTCCGAAAAGCCAATGGCTGCAGCAGAGGCCATAGGGATAAATCTGACGAGCTTTGGTTGGTAAAAATATCTCACCGCTAGGATCGCTTGTGATCTCCCATATCAAAAAATGACACTCTTATAGCCTAGAGGCTAACAGACGTGACTCAAGTTAGCCTGAGTTACGTAACAGACGTGACTCAAGTTAGCCCGCCACATTGCCGAAAAAAAATCTTTTTTTTGTATAATCGTTTGTGCTCTATTTGTGCTCATATGTGCCCGAACATGAACATTTGTGCTGTTAAACTGGCCAATTTAGAAAATATTTAATGTGGCGGGCCAACTTGAGCTCAAGCTAGCCCGCCACATATTGAAAGACACAACATAACAAAATTTATTTAAGTCAATCCATTGTGTTCCGTTTGTGCTCATATGTGCCCGAAAATGAACATTTGTGCTTTAAAATTAGAAAATCTAGAGAACATTTAATGTGGCGGGCTAACTTGAACCTTCCCTATATCATAAACTGTAGAAAAATATAGTTCAAGCTGGTCAGCCACATTTTTAAATATCAATGTAACAAAATTCTGTACTCACCATTCGTTTGTTCTTAGTTTGTGCTCATATGTGCCCGAAAATTAATGTTAGGGCTGTAAATATGGGCCTTTTAGATAACATTTAATGAAGGTGATCCAACTATAGCTCAAGCTAGCCCGCCACATATTAAACACAAAATTTAACAAAATTCTGTTTTCGCCATTAGTTTGGGCTTCGTTTGTGCTCATATGTGCCCGGAAATGAACATTTGTCCTACAAAATTAGAAAATATAGAGAAGAATTAATGTGGCGGGCTAACTTGAGTCTTCCCTATACCATAACATGTAGAAAAATCGAGTTCAAGTTGGCCCGACACATTTTTAAATAACAATGTAACAAAATTATGTTTTCACCACTCGTTTTTATTTCGTTTGTGCTCATATGTGAAAGAACATGAACGTTAGTGCTGTGAAGGCCTTTTATATAACATTTATTGAAGGCGATCCAGCTAGAGCTCAAGATAGCCCAACACACATTGAAAACAAAACATAACATTCTGTTTTCGCCATTATTTTGTGCTTTGTTTGTGCTCATATGTGCCCGAAAATAAACATTTGTGCTCTACAATTAGGAATGCTATATAACATTTAATGTGGCGGGCCAAGTTAAGCCTTTCCTACATCATAACCTGTAGAAAAATAGAGTACAAGTTGGCTCGCCACATTTTGAGATATCAATGTAACAAAATTCTGTTTTCACAATTCGTTTTTATTTCGTTTGTGATCATATGTGCCCGAACATGAACTATAGTGCTGTGAAACTAGGCCTTTTAGATAACATTTAATGAAGGCAATCCAACTAGAGCTCAAGCTAGCCCACCACATTAACTGTTTTCTAGATTTTCTAATTTTAGAGCACAAATACTCATTTTTGGGCACATATGAGCACAAACGAAAAACAAACGAATGGTGAAAACAGAATTTTGTTACATTGATATTTAAAAATGTGGCGGGCCAGCTTGAACTCAATTTTTCTACAGGTTATGGTATAGGGAAGACTCAAGTTAGCCCGCCACATTAATTGTTCTTTAGATTTTCTAATTTTAAAGCAAATATTCATTTTCAGGCACAAATGGAGCATAATGGATTGACTTAAATAAATTTTGTTATGTTGTGTTTTTCAATATGTGGTGGGCTAGCTTGAGCTCAAGTTGGCCCGCCACATTAAATATTTTCTAAATTGGCCAGTTTTACAGCACAAATGTTCATGTTCGGGCACATATGAGCACAAATAGAGCACAAACGATTAGATAAAAAAAGGTTTTTTTCAGCAATGTGGCGGGCCAACTTGAGTTACGTGGCAAACAGGCTAAATCTTCTCTTTCTCTCTTCTCCGTCGCACTCTACAAGAGACTTTAAAGGGTGGGATTAGTCAGCAGTGCTTTCCTCCCTCCATTCCTAATAATAGCAAACGACCTTGAAGTAAACCATAACAAAAATTAATGGTTCCCCGGCAACTTTCCTTTGGTTCTTTTTCAAACTCACTAACATAATTTGTTTTGAGTTTCACGAGTTGTAGGTGGGCACCTCTGTCTTGCTTCATCCTTTGCTTTATATAGATTAAATAATGTATTGATTTGTATATTTTTGTATAAAGTTTAGTGATATATAATTTTTTTAAATATGTATTTCATCTTCATTTTTGAAAGAAAGATTTTTACTATAAAATAATGAATCGAGGTCAAAAATGTGCATACCGCGCCTGCTCAATTACACGGTGTACTTAAGGTAATTTTTCCTAAATGGTTTCCCGTTTTTCCACGCAAACGCGGGTACTTCTCATAATTCTATCTTCCTCATACCTACGTTCTAATTGCTATTAAATGTGGAAAGCATTGACTGGCGTGAAGATACAATGAAAAAACAACACTTCTAGAGCTTACTCTATTTACTTGAAAAACATATTTTAGACAGTGAAAATACATCATATTCAAATATAACAAATGTACATTTTTGTATAATTATAATTACATTTAAACTTGAATTAACATTTTTAAGATAAATACTATACTTACTATATTGACTTAATAATATAAAATGAGAGACTCCTTTAACACACAGGATCAAAAAGTATTCATTATTAACATTATATATATATATATATATATATATATATATATATATATAAAATCTAAACCTATTTTAAAGGGTTTTGAACTAAAAGTTTAGTACCGTTTAATTAAATAAAAGCTAATGGATATACTTTTGATTTTTTCACTTGACGAGAAAAAGGGGCATTATAAGTTCATAAAAACCATTGAAATAACTATAATATTTTATAAATTAATTATATCTATGATAAAATGACCTCTCACTAAGCGTTTACTTAGAACCAGTGGCGCACTCAATGGGGTGGAGTAAACGGGGCACCTTCCCCCATGACCCCTAATAATTTCAATACAAACATAAATTATTTACTTTATAACTAAAACATTAGACACAGACGATTAGTCGTATACATAGGATCCTTTTTAAGACTTGGTTTAAGACTTTATATTCAAAACACACACATATTAAATGTGCCACTTATATTCTCATTTGAAAAAAAGCACAACCATAGTAGCTTCCATACATTGTATACAAGAAAATGTATATAACTAGTAACCACCATTCTGGTAATTAAGTTCGTTTTAGTTTTTAAGTCTCTTAACACAAGATATGGGTTATTACACCGAGGACCTCGCTTATAGAGAGAGACTTCAGAATCACTTGCACCCCACCCAATTTCGGTTAAAGTTAATACTAAAGTTCTTCGAACTGACAAAGCTACCAGAGCGTGTTATTCAACACATAAACATATATTGACTTAGACCAGGGGTTCTCACATTTTAGACCGAAGGAGCCTTTGTACCAGAAAAAATGAATGGCCGAACTCTCATAAAAATATTTACACTAGTATTATGATCATTCAATAAATACATTTAAATCTCACAAGTCTTTTATAATTTAATACTTGAATGAATATAAAAGAAGAACTACACTACACCCCGATCTCCGCGGCACTCAAAAACAAGTTATATTTTGAGTGCGATGACTTATGAGACCAGGTAGCTTACAGCGTCAATACCAACGTACCAGTTTTTTAATTGTGTACGGAGGTGTAATTTTTTTATCACGTAATATAGAAATATTTTGTTAACAACACATAAACTTTACTAAATGTTGATTTCCATACACAGTCCGACACTTTATCTCAGTTGGTAGCGTGTTTGTATACTGAGCTAAAGGTCCCGGGTTCGATTCCCGGAATGTCCAAAAAACGTATCATTGGTTGACTGTGCTTTTCCCCTTTCACAATGATGAATTAACTGTCAGGGGGCTGGATGTTGTATTTGTTCTAGATTTAAGTTAGTTTGTCAGACTCTGAGGAAATACATAAAAAAATGAATGATCGATTAATTCATTTAACAAAATTAATAAACAAATATACTTAGAAAGACTGATAAAATATACTTTGACACTTAATTCAAAATAAAACAAAATTATTAAAATGGTGTGACCACATGTATGTGCTAATTAATAAAAAACGGTACGGGTACAAAACGGTACAAAAACTAGTACAAAACCTTGGCAATGTAAAAAGTTCAACATACAAAAGTGGGGACTACAGGGTTTAAAGGACGTGTGCTTTACCTTTTGGGGAAATAGTAAGGGGGAAAAAGACTTTTATAATTTTGAAACGGTAGTATATTTCTATTTAATTTTAAAAACCCACAATCTCGCCCCTCTATTAGCATCACTAAAATCATAACGAATGTTTCCGGAGACAGCAAAAAAATATTTTAATAAAAACGCTAAAATTTTTCTTTTCAAAAGTCATTTGGGCCCAAAGTCCCTTTGACCTAAAAGGCATTTGGGGCCCAAAGTCATTTTGGCCCAAAGGCATTTGACCTAAAAGGCATTTGGCCTAAAAGGCATTTGGCCCCAAAGGCGTTTAGCCTACACTTTAGGTTTAAAGGGGCCCTTTTTTGGGCCCCAAATTTTTTCCCGGGGAACCCCAAATAATTTTTACTATATTCCCTTTCCGGGTAGTTTTTTTTTTTTTCCTGGATGACAGTTTGAAAATATATGTTTAGGTTTCTGGTTGCCAACACTTGTAAAAGATCACAGTAAATTTTCTTTTAAATTTCCCGTTAAAATTTTTTTACATTTTTTAAAAAAATTGTAAACTTAAGTTTTCTTTTTTCTATTTCATTTTTTTTTTTAAAAAATTCTTTCTAACCAATCGAAACAATTATTTTAAACATAATTAAAAGTACTTATTTTTCGTTTTGGAACGTTATGTTTTGTGTAATTTTTAGTTTCACACATCAATATTTTTTTAAAACAGGCATCGTATTTATTGGAAAAGAGAAAATTGTTGTATTTTTTTTACAAAAAAATGATTCTATGATTATTTTATCGTTTTTTGAAATATCTCACTGAATAAAAAATTTTCATCAAACCCGCGTGTCTGCATCATTTTAAAAAACTTGTTTACCGTTATGTTTTAAACTTTTTGGTTTAGATTTCGTTAGGCCCCCCCGCGGGGCGGGGTTTAGAAAAGTCCCGCAGTAACCCCCGGGTTTTTCGT
>JBCFYV010003753.1:0-49763 GCA_039000515.1 Timema cristinae
TTAAAATAAATTTATTTTGAACATTTAGAACAAATTTTATAAAACGTTAAGAAATAAAAAAGATTCTTTTTTAAATTTCAAAAACGAAAGAATTGGTATGTCTTTTGGTTGACGAGTGTTTTTTTAAACGAAGTATGATACAGCAACTTAAAAAAGTTTTTTTGAACAACTTGTTTACCATTTTGACTAAAAATGACGAAAATAAAGTTTGTCATTTTGGACATTTCAAAAAACGCTGATTCTCGAAATATAGAATATGCCTCGTTTGATGTTTCCCATATTTAATGAATTTTTATTAAAACCCTTAAATAAAGTTTTTTTGAACAACTTTGAAAAAATTTTTAAAACGTTAGAAATAAAAAAGATTCATTTTCAAAGATTTCAAAACACGAAAAGAATCGGGTATGTCGTTTGGTTGACGAGTTCATATTTTAACTGAATGTTGGATACAGCAACTTTTAAAAAAGGTATTTTAAAATTGTTTCCTTTTGAAAAAAAGACAAAATAAAGGTTTCTTTTGGACGATTTTAAACAGACGATGATTCTGGAAATCGAGAATATGCGCTCGTTGATGTTTTCCCATCATTTAATAAAATTATATGCACAGAACCTTAAAAAAAGTTTTTTTGAACAACTTATGAAAAAATTTTTACAAAAACTTTAAGAAATAAAGAAGATTCATTTCTAAGTTTCAAAACCGAAAAAATTGGTATGTCGTTTGGTGAGAGTGTCTATTTTAACTGATGTATAAAATACCAACTCTAATAAAGTTATTTAAAACAACTTTTTTAAAATTTGACTAAAAATTACGAAAATAAATAATTGTCATTTCTGGATGATTTAACAGACGGATTCTCGAAATCGAGAATTGCGTCGATTGATGTTTACATCATTTAATAAATATATAGTTACGAACCTTAAATAAAGTTATTTTGAAAATTATGAAAAAATTTTTTCTAAAACGTTAAGAAAAAAGAACATTTTTTAAAGATTTAAAAACACGAAAAGAATTGGGTTTGTCGTTTGGTTGACGGTGTATATTTTAACTAATGTATAGATAAAAAAACTCTAAAAAATTATTTTGAAAAAATTGTTTACAATTTTAAACAAAAATGACAAAAATAAATAATTGTCTTTTCTGGCGTTTTAAAAGAGGATAATTTCAAAATCGAGAATACCCCCGTTTTTAGATTTCCATCATTTAACTGAATATAAAGTTTAAAAACCCTTAAATAATTATTTTGAAAACTTATGAACAAATTTTAAAAAACGTTAAGAATAAAGAAGATTCATTTTCAAGATTTCAAAACCGAAAAAAATTGGTATGTCATTTGGGGTTGTCGGTGTATATTTTATTTTTAGTGCATGTTGGGAAAATGCAATATTTATATTTTAAAGTTAATTATTAGGGGGTAGGGGGCAGGTTTTTTCTTTTTGTTATTTTGGAAAAACATCTTGAGGAGGGTTTAGGTTGTTGTTTTATTAAAAAAAACTATTGGGGGTGGGTGAAAGTGTTGATTGTTTGTATGGAAACCCCATCTTGGTGAGGGGCCCTTTTTATTACATACATTGGTCTATAGAAAAATTTTATGGTATTAAAAAAAATTATTTACAATCTGAAAAGAATTTTTCATTTACAAGGATATTATTATTGAATAAAATAATGTATGAATGGTTTAAGGAAATGTTTTCCCATTCATACATTTAATAGAGAATTTGATCCCATTCTTCCTTATTTTTTGATATTTAAATTTTTTTTTTATTAAATTGCTGCATGCTTTCACATTTTTTGCCAAATTTTATGAACCTATTTAAATTCAAAAAAATGTTGAATAGAATATCCCATATTTTTAAAAAGAAGAAAAAACCCCAACAACCCCCTTCAGAAAAAAGATAGGTATTTTATTTTTTAAAATAATTTTCTAAGTGTTTTTAAAATTTGTGTTAAAAATAGAAAATAATAAAAAATTAAAAGTCTGTTTTTTAAATATAGTCTTATTAATGTAATTATTGATTGAGAAAACAAACCATTTGGTAATTTTTTACTGATTGTTGGTAAGTTATTAGGGACGAAATTTTTGGGGAGGAAAATAATTGAATAAAATAATATATAAAAAAAATTTATTAAAAATATACCCTAGCCCCTAGGGTTTTTGAAAAAAGATGTGTATGCTAGCTATAGGGCTCATGGTTCTCCAATCACAATTTTGCGTGGGGACACAGTTGGAAAGCTGCAGCTTCCCCCGTGTTTTCCCCCGGCATTTTGGGGAAAAAACATTTGCAGCCGGAAATGGGGGTCACGGTTTGGGGTACCCCCCAGGTGGGGTGGATCACCTCACGATTTTGGGGAAAAAAACGTCTTTAATCCCCATTGGTGGTGTGTTCCCATGATTTCAAGTAGCTGCCAGTCATTATGTTTGAAAAAAAAAAAAAAAAAATAATTCATATATAAATAGTATGACAAAGATTTTTACGGTAAGGTTAGAAATTTAGTAATGTGATTTTCAATAATTTATAACCATTATATAATTATATCAAATTTAATTTATTTAAAAAAAGACACTGTCAGGGGAATTGAGTCGGCATTTGGCTTGGGAACCCGAGGTTTTTCCCTGAGTTTTGGATTTCAGATTTTTTTTGGGGGCTTCGTTTTTTCATCATAGGAAGGTGAGTTGTGATGGACGTGGGAACATTTGAAAAATTTTGATCGCCCCAATTAATAGCAATGTCATACTGATATCGACTTTGGGGGGGGACTGTTATAAAGCGAGTATGCGATAAAAGATTTAATTTTATTGTAAAATTCTAATGAATATAACGACACAAACTTAGACAATTACTCTTTATTAAATTACCAGTAAAATAAAAAACCCGACTGCTTTCGAACTAAATAAAATGAAAATTTAAAAAACAACTTTAAGTTTTTTAAACGAAATAATATACATGTTTGCAGAAAAAAATTTAGTTAAAATACATTGTACCAAGATATTTTTGTCATTATCAGAATGTTTAAAATATATTTTTTTCTTCCCTTTGGAAATTTTTTGGTTTATAAAAAATACTTTTAATTTTAAAAACAATTTTAACAGTTGAGGTTATTCAATGATAAAAAATTTTCGTTTTTAAAAATTATTTTCGGGGTTTAGCAAAAACTGTTAGTAAGACGGGGGTTTTTAAAATAATACAAATACTCTATACAAATTATAAAAATAAAAATTAATAAAAATTTTAAAATAAAAATAATAATAAGCGTAGAATTATAAGTTGTTGTACCCGCTTTTAAAACAACCCCCCAAGTTTTTTAATGGGTACAATTTGTTGTGTCATTTTTAAAATTTTAAAAAAAGTGTTGGTTTACAATTTTAATCAAAATCTTTAAGGGCTGATTTAAAAAAAATTATTTTGTAATCCCCTTAAACTTTGGTTGGGTGGATGAATCTATGGAAACCTCTTAACTACCTTGGTTCCCTTGGGTTACCCCTGGAAAAATGGTTTTGCTCTAGGCCAAGATCACCCAAGAGAGAAAAACAATCGAAAAATGTGTTTTTTTTTTTTAGCATTAATGGGGAGTATTTCGAATCTCTTTGTAAAAAAAGTCCTTTAAAAATTTTATTTTTTATAAAGGGGGAATTTTTTAAAAAGTTATACATTTTTTAGCAGTTTTCAAATATTCGTTTTCCAAAGACAGAAAATAATGACCGCCCCCCCTCTGTGACTAGGGGTGAAACATGCCCAACAAAAAAAAAAATTTAAAAATACGTAATTAAAAACGTTAGTTATTCTAGATCACTGCATGCTGTTTTTCCCCCAATTTTTAAATTTTTGATTAAATGACATAAAAAAAACCAATAATGGGCCCTTTGAAGCCCCATCTCCTGTCTATTCATATTCCCTTGTTCTGTTTTAAATTTGTCTAGGTACAAAAAAAAATTTTGCCAGTAGTAGGACAATTTATTTTGATTTTGTGTTAAAAGGTATAATTTGATATCTACAATTTTTTTAAAATTTTTTTAAAAAGAAAAAGGGGGGTTATATTAAAAAATGTTTGGGGAATGTTCTCTGGATGAGACACAAAAATAAAATTTTAAAAATGCTGTATTAATATGAAATTTTATGCTACTCAAAGATAGTTTCAATTAAATCATTTATATACTTAAAGAAAATTTAAAAATTTTGAACTTTTTTTAAAAAAAAATACAAAAATGTTTATATTAGAAAACCATTCAAAATTTATTAAAAATACGTTTGTTTTTGGGAAACAAATACTAATCTTGTTGATGTTTTTAAGGAAAGGTTTATTAAAATGAAACTAAGTTTTATAAGGTTTTTTAAAAGCGCAATTTTAATGCGATTGAAATAAAAAAAATTATCCAAAACATTACAGGAGCTTCACTTACGAGACTAAAGGAAAACAAGATGTAAGGAATTCATCACCTGGATAATTGCCATCAAATAAAGGTACCCCTGATAATTATAGATTTTTTTTTAAGAGTCTCCCCATGGGTATTATTTTTATATTGATAATTTATTATGAAAATGGTATGATTAACTGAAACGTACTTTCCTGGAAGTTCAATTTCTAATCTGGTCATCAAAAAAATTACAAGGATTAATTTTTGGTGAGTGTTTTTTTCATGTGAAGGTTATGATTTATTTGTGCTCTACCGACCCTTATTAAACTATCAAAAAATTGTTCACTTTTTTTTAAAGTAAAAGTTTTTTTTGCCAAATCAAAGTACTGGGTTTACCCCTGTCTTTTATGTGGTATTTTTTAAAAACGAATGAATTCTAAGATATGTTACGATGTTGTATATACAGGATAAAAAGGGCCTCGAAAGACAATCATTGGGGAGGGGAATAAGCGGTTCAAAGAGGAAAAATAACCAAATGGAATTTTCGATAAGATCCAGTGTTTAAGAAGTTCGAGGATTTTTTTAAAATTTGATTTGATCTAAATTTTAAGTAAGAACCCCACATTTTTAAAAAAATAAGAGTTTTATTTCAACATTCTACAAAACAATCAAATAAGAAAAAAAAAAAAAAATGCCCCCCTCCGAAATTCCCAGTAACTTAGTTCAAATTAAAAAACACAAAAAAAATTTGAACCCCGACCGGTTAAATGATTTACCCTATCAAAAAAATTAACAAGTTGGAAACAATTTCTAATTCAAACTTTCCTTGGACAGATATCTAAAATTAAAATTGAAATCCAGATAAATGAAATTTTATAATTTTGAAAAATTTTCCCAAAAAACCAGCCTAAATTAATTAAATGTTCTTTAATCCTTACTTTTTTAGCTTTGTATAAGTTTTGTCGTGTTTGGCTTTTCCAAAATTAAAATTTGTAAAATTAATCCCGAAAGAAAAATATTTGGATGGTGGTTTGGAAAAATGTTGATTTCAGAAATTTGGCGAGGAAGAAAACATTTGCAAAGAAAAATTTAAAGGGAATTTGGGGAGATTGCTTAGAATTAATATTTTAAAAATTTTTTTTTTTCAAGTGGGTCATTTTAAAAAACTATAGTTTTTTAATCTTACTCTACAAAATTTAAATATTTCAAAATTCGAACTGAAGTTAGTATTTCCCTAAACATGTCTTTGGTGATTTAAATTTTGTAAAAAATTGTTAAAATTTTTTTTTCCCAACACCTTCATGTAAAGAATACAAATTTTTTTTGATGTTGTAAAAAAATGTCCCCCCTTCCCATTCTCGTCTCCCCCCCCCCCCACCTTCCACCTCACTTCACATATCATCGCGAAAAATCGGGAACCCCAAAAAAATACTAACCCCCCTCCCCCGGTGCTCCATCCCCCCCCCTCACCCCTCAATCCCCCTTCTATCACAACATCTCGGAAACCCCTCCAACTCTTTATTATTATGAAATGAGTGTCCCCATTTTTTGCATTCCCCCTTATTTCCCATTTCCTTTTTTTTGTAGAAAACAAGCCGGGGTGAGGGGATTTAAATCATCAATATTTCTCCCAGGTATGTCAGTGGTTTATGTAAATGGAAGTTTTTATACAGAGAAGATAAGCTTTTTGGGAAAAATTTAAAAAAGCTTTGCCTAAATCCTTTTCAAAAGTTGTTTTATAACTCTTTTAAATCCTTCCCCAAAACTCCCCACCATGGGCACTAGGGGGGTTAAATTTCCCAAAGTTACGTTCACCGAGCTTGTTTAAAAGTTTTTTCCCAATCAAATGTTTAAAAAGCGTTATTGGCCGGTGAAGTTGGTGTCATTGTCGAATAAATAACAAAAGGTCCCCCTCTTCGAACTACATAATGCGGGGAAAAATTTGAAAAAAGTTCGGGGGAAAGGGAGAAGTAATCAATCGAAGTACTGCTTGGTAGATAGCAAAAGTGAATATACAATCCTGCTTTACACTCTCTCTCGAAACAAAAAACGGAAAGTAACCCCCTTTTATTCAAAAAGGGTTTTTTTCTTATGTGTTGGGGGTTTAAGGGGCCCTTGAGCCCCCTCCGTGTTTTCCCTTCAGCCCCCGGTTTGACGCAATGACTAATTTTCTCCGTTATCCTCCCCCAATACCAAAAAAACGTTGTTTAGGTGATTATGAAGAGTTGAACCCCAATTTGATTTGTTTCACATGCTTTTCCCATGATGGAAGGAAACAACAACTTGGTGCTTGGTAGTATATATGGAATCTAAGGGCTTAAATCTTCTTAAGGAATAATTTTGTTTTAAATCTTGGGACAACGTTTCCCAAAAAAGGATTTGCGGGTGTCGTTTATAGAGGGTATTGGAAAATTTCCCCTTTTGACTGAATTTATGAGCTATTTCGGCTTTCTTTAGTCACTAGCTCCAGTTTTTTTTGTGAAATTTCTCTTGTCCTAGACAATTAATATAAAGTAAAATCATAAAAAGGGCGAACTATTCTTCAATAACGGGAAAAAAATATCTTGCATCCACAGTGGTTTGTCGATATAGAAAAAGAATACACTAGATTTTTTCTTCATTTCTTCGATATGTCTTTTTCTTCATGTCCCACGTTTGCTAAAGGCCCAAACGGTTTGGTGATTCGTGTAACCAGGCGGGGCCCCCTCTAACATGGGGAGTCCACCAGCTGAGAAACAAAAAACATCCACGTGTGGAAATCAGTGGATTCATTGAACCTGGAATATGTCTCCAACAAAAAAGTGATGGTCAAAAACAGACAATTATCACCCTAAAAGTCAAAGCCAGCATGTAAAAAAACCAAACATAAATAACTTAAAGAACATTTAAATATTAAATTTCAGGACACCTTTTAGCAAACTCGCCCCAATTTTAGTGTTAATAATTCTAATATGGGGTAGTTTTTTCTTTGAGGGGGGGCTACTCTCGATCTTGCTTCAAAAATGCACATTGGTGATGATCACTTGTTACATTAATGAAAAAAAATCCGCATAACCTGTTGACTGGCGTCACAAAAGACATGAATTTGTAACGATCACCCCCCAAAACCATGGGGAATCTTATTTCCGCCGTAGAAGAGATCTTTACCAGGGGAGAAATCGGTTTGGATTTTTCATTACCGCTTTTTTCCTCCTTTTGCGGTTTTTATGTCCTCTGAATCAACAGTTTTGCCATGAGTAAGGGAAAAAGGTCCCCCCACCAGAATCGAATTTTCTTTGCACTGGACAAATTTTCCCTTTTTGTCATTTTCCCCTACATTCACTATTAAAACCAGTCCAATTAAAAAGAAAAGTATAATCTTCCGACCCCACAATTTCCCAAAGACTGAAGAGAGGGTTTTGATTTCCCTCATCTTGCGTGAATTCCCGTCCTTTGAAAAATATCTGTTTTAGTAAGACTATGATTTTGGTAAATACTATTCTTTCATGAAAATGCCCTGCAACGTTGTTAATTAGTTTGTGAATTTTTAATTATCAGAGGATAGAAATGGGGGGTTAGTAAATGTTTATCAAATGATACCCCCAAAATACCAAAAGGGGAAAAGGGTTCAAGTTAAACCCCAAATCCCCCCTTTTTGTATATAGATATAGATATGTCGTTTCGGTAAAACAGAGATTTTTCCCTTTTCTTAAAGGTACTTATTGAAAAAAATTTTTGTTCAATATCTTAGTTTAAAAAAATCTCCAAGAAACGAAAAACAATGTTTCCAAATGCCAATTGGTTCGTTCAAAACAGTTTTTTATTTGATGAAATTAGCTTTCAATTTTTGAACCAATTTTTTATATTTTTTATGAGTGTGGAAAGATTTTACCAATTTTCCCAAGATGGTATATTCATACTTTTAGGGTTCTTATAATACCAAATCAACCTGAAACCCGAGGGCTTTACTTTAGATCCGAGGGGGAAAGTTTGTGGGGTTTTTAGTTTGTTTTATATCTATTTCTTCAATTTGAGACTCATTAAACTAAAATGGTAAAAAAAAATTTATTGTCATCAAATTTTAAAATTTAAATACTAAAAGTTGTAATTGGAAAAATTGGTAATGCCCCAGTCTTTTTTAAATACGTCATTTTTATTGAAAAAAATAAAAAAAAGTTTAGCGGGATATTTACGAAAATTCTTTTAAAAGTAGAAAACTTTTTTATTTAAATTTTTTTAAAAGAATTAAAATTTTTTTGTTTTTTGCTAATATCAAAACTAAAGAATTCAAAAGGTGGGAAAAAATGAGCGCCTTATTTTTCGTTTTTTAAATTGAAATTTCTTGGTAAAAAATAAAAAAAAATTTTTTTCCCCGGCAACATGGGTTTTAGTTTTCTACAATATCATTTTAACAGTTTTTAAATTTTGTGTAGGTTGTTTGGAATTTTGTCAAAGTTTTTAAAAATAAAGAGAAAGTTTTTGACAAATTCCAAGACCAATTGAAGATATTAAAGATTCTTGATACTAGTTGTGCAAAAACTGAACTTTGTGCTATGGGAAAAATTCTTATTTTTTTTTCCAAAAAATTTTTTTTCTAAAAAAACTGTAAAAAATATTGCGCCCCTTTCTGCCGCACTTAAGGAAAAAAATTTTATCAACAAAAAAAAGTACCCTTTTAATTTACCAACAACGGTTCAGGTGCGTTTTTGCGGCTGTTTGGGAAATTTTGATACGCTTGGTTATTTTTAAAAAATTTTTTTTGGATTATGACTACACGCCGGTTTTCTAAGTCCAAATTGTCGACTCACAAGTTTTTAAAAATTTGGGTGGAAAACTGACAATGTGTCTAACTTTTTTTCCCCAAAAATTCTTGGAATCCGTTTATTTTACATTTATAGTTTAATTTCGCTAATAAAATGGGGAATGAGGATGGCATTTTAAATTGAATGCCGCATTTCCGTGGAGTTGTAGGGGAAAATAATTTGGGGGTAGAAACTTTATCAAAGGGAAATAAAACCCCAGATCGCTTACAGTTTACATGCAGTAAAAAACTAACTGTTGAATATGTCTTTATATACGAAAATAAAATTTATTTCAAAGCCCTTTGGTTTGGTCCGTTTTTATGATACCATTTAATGATATACTCCGTTCGTATGTTTTTTCTCAACGGGTTGGAGGCTATGGCCCTTTCCCCGGGGTTTTATGTGAAAATTTTTAAAGAAATTTTTATAAACTAAACCTTAAGAAATTTTGAAAAAAAATTTAAATATATATTAAACCAATATACGGCACTGCAAATTAAAGAAAGATTGAATAAAATATTAGTGATAGTGTAAAGCTTACTTGAAAAAAAAAATTGAAACTGTCAAAAAAACCCTCTGGTGGACACGTTAGTGTAAATGTTTCCCCCGGTGGGCTCGAGTACTTCACTGGGGATCCGGTTTGGGTTGGACCCTGACGTTCCATCCGTCTTTGGCACGCGACAAAGCCACTACAGCTGTCCGTGGAAAAACACCGGTTGGAGTAGATCCGAACGTTAAAAGTTTGCCCCGCTTTTTTTTATAGTCAAAGCAAGCGAGATTGATGGAAATTTTTCCCGAAAAGGAAAAAGGAAAATTTAAAAATCTGAAGGCAAAATTTTAATCCTGGGTATACAAACCCTTTGACGAAATTTAAAGTTTCTACCATTTTCGTGATATTTAAAAAAAAGCATTTTGTTTTAAAAGTAAATCTCACTGGACTGGTCAAAAAAAGCGCAAAAGATGACGTTAATATGTGTCACACTATTTGTTGGAGCGTGGGCGATGAAATTTCAAAACCCCTATTATGCAAAAAAAAATTTACACAAAAAAAGACACAAAAATTTTGAATGACGGGGATTCCAACAGCAAAAATCCAGAGATGGTTAGTTAACCATTGGAAAAGTGAGCTATTACCCTTGGGGCCCTTTTCGCCACAGAATTTGACCCAATGATATTTAAAATTTATTTCTGAGAAAAAATAATAATTTCTTGAAATGGGTTTTAAAAACTCTTAAAAATTAATTTTGTAAAATTTGAAATTATTTTTCAAATTTAAAAATTGTCGTTGGCCATTTTTAAGGTTTTTTTTTAAAGCGTAGGGTGACCTGGGGGTCTAGGGGGTAAGGGTCAGATTTCTGTGTGGGGGGCCGGGGTTCTCTCGGTCCCGGCACAGTTTTATCTGTTTTCCCAAAACCCTTTCCCAAAGCCTCTGCAAGCATCTTTGAATGTGTGGTGCCGGGCCCACCCCCGTGGTTCGGTTCCACTTTTAAAATGTGGCCCTTCTTTTTCAACACAATCACCCTTCCATTCCCATTAGCGAAATGGTAAAACCCCGAAGGGTTTTAAAGGCGGGTGTAATAAAAAAAAAAAAATTAAATTAATAATAATTTAAAACTGTATCGGCTTAATTTTTTTTTTTAATATTGTGTTTTTTTTTTTCTTTGACACCTTTTATTATTATTGTTTAAGGTTTTAAAAGGCCCCATCGACCTCGAGGTCATGGGGCCCTTAAATTTTATAAAAAAATAATAAAATCCCATGGGGAAAAGAGATAATCATTCATAATTGGGACACCCATAGGAGTGCTCTAATGGGCTCTTGAAAAATTTAAAGTGTAACTGCTAAAAAAACCACAGGTGTTCATCCAATAAAAAGACAAAAAAAAAACTTTTAAAATTTTTTTAAAACACGTTAAAATGACACAAAGTTAAAATGTAATACTTTAAAAAAGACAAAACAACTTTTAAATTTGTAAAAAAAATTGTTAAAAATATTCAATGTGAATAAATCCAAAAAGACCCCATTTTATAAAAGTAGTCAAATGGCATTAAAAAGATCCGCCGGGTATAAAACGGAGTAAAAAAATAACTCCACCGGCTGTGCGTAAAAAAAAGTAGGTCACCTTTAATTCAGAGCCAGGGGTTTGGGGCTTTTTTTACGACACTCCACAGTGTGATACAAAATAGAGGAGCATCGAAAAAACTACACCGGGAGGTGGATCCCTTCAGTAAAAAATAGGGTCGTAAAGTAGCTCGACGCGGAGTTCTTATGATGACCCCTTTTTAGATTTTTGCATAGAAGGGGGCCCATCGCAACACACTACCTGAGGACCGCGCTTGTTCTGGCGGGGGTCGAGACCCACTGCTCGTGCCAGGTGCGAAAGACCCCCGAAAACAAAACCCCTTTTAGGTCTAAAAAATGATTGGACTCCCCTCAGGAGGCAGGGTATGCCTCCGGGCGCTGTCCGCCATTTCTTTTCCCTGAAAGACCGGCGTGACAGGAACCCCCGCAAAAGGCAAGCGGGTGCTTAATGAAAAATTTTTAAAATTTGTTGTGAATTATTGCAGGGGGTTTCCCCACGAGTGAGTGTGGACAAAGCAAACAGAGCACTCATGGAATCCGTGCAGATGAGAACGGACGGTGACACTTACGATATAAAAAAAATAATGTTTTAAAAATGGCTATGTTCAGCCGTAAAAACTGATTCCCCGGGAAAAGCAAATTAAAAAATTGGACCCTTCCCAAAACAAAGCACATCCCACGGAGGGCCCGCATTTTGACCCATCCGTGTAAATGGTTTAGAACCCCAAAAGGGGGTTGCGAGGAGCTCATTAAGGTCCTCTGTAAAAATTTTTGGGGGGTGGTCGTTTAGGATTGGGCAAGGTCAAAAGGTTGAGGTAGGGTATTATCCGGGAAAAACTCGCCCGGGGGGATGGGGGGTTTGTTTTTGGAAAGATTACCCAAGTGTCAAAAAACCGATGCACCCGACCCAATGCCTTGTATACGCCATTTGTTTTATACAAAAACCCGGTTGGGGGGATGAAACACAGGAGATGGGCAAAATGCTGCGCCATGCAATGAAGTTTCGACAGTAAGTGCCAAAAAAGGGATGGGACGCCGGTAAAAAAGAGGGGGCCACCGGGTGGGGACGATGTGGCTGGACTGGTACAAAAGGTCCCGTAGCAGTTTTTTCCGGGTGGCATATCTGATTTTTTAAAACGCCAGGGCTGCGGGGCCTACACAAAACTCCCGTAATCTGTTGATCTGCAAGGGCCCCTTACAGGGCGATCAAGGTTTCCTATAAGCCCCGGACCCGACCGTAATACTTTGAGAAAAAAATTTCAATGCTTTGATACACTTCGCTTTCAGGTTTTTGTGTGGGGGACCCAAGTTAATTTAAAATCAAATAAAACCCCCAGAAACTTGGGCTTTCTGGATGGTAAAAAAGGGTTCTTTAAAAAATACGGGGGGGGTGTATTCCCGTGATTTGAAAGTGGCAACTTTTGTTTGGCTGCAAAAAGGGAAAAAGCCTTTCGCGATCCCACGTCCGATTTTTGACAGGAGCTGATCTGCCGTTCACCCCGGGGGAGATTGACGAATGGAAAAAAATTGCGTAGTCACCCAAAAAAGAGGTTGACCGAAACAGGATGGCCTTATCAACATGTTATTATTGCAATAGCGAACTCGTACAGCTAAAATATCCCCAGGTACCCCTTTTTTGTTGAATAAAATCATGGGAAAGGTGTTATTAACCCTTCCTAGAAGTGTCATCCGCTAAAATTAGATATAAATTTTGGAGGTTTTCCTGAAACTCCCAATTAAAAGTGTTTTCAAAATCCCTATGCCAGGTGGTATGTACGCTGTCTCCAGATCGAGAAGAAGCCAGAGATGTGCTTTGGAGAAAAGCGTCACGAATAGCCGTCTCTAGACGGAAAAGGTGATCCCCCGTCGATCGGTTATGGTGAAAAACCCATTTTTATTAGTAGCAGATTGGGGGATTCTAAACCCCTATAAGTGTTTTTAATGTTTTTTTCCCCAAATTTTAAAAACACAATATTTAAAAGTATCGGTTATAGTTTTGGCTTAATTTATTTTTCCCATTTTATTTTAAAAGTAAACGGTTGTTTGCTCCATAGTGAGGGGAATGATGAGATTCCCAAACACTTTGTAGAGGTCAAAAAGAAGTCCCTTCCGGGGGGGGGCGGTTGACGAAATTCTCATAATGAAGTCGTCGGACCAGTGGCTGTGCTCCCGGCCCTTGGACAGGGCGTAGGTAGTTCTTTTGTAAAGGGGAGTTAAAACCCCCCCCGATTTGGCCAAAAAAAATAGCTGGCGCCGAGTTCGCTTATAAACTGCGAACTCTTTAGGTAGCTGCAGTGTAGAAATAGGGCGAACATCGGCCCAATAATTAAGACCCCCAAGGGGGAGGAGACACGTAAACCCGTTAGACAGAGGGCGGTTTATTGTTTTGGGAAATCGGTCTATTCGAAATTTGGGTATTGTTCAAACCTGTTGTGGGAGTGGATTTTTAAGGGTTGAAAATAAACTTTCTCCAAGACTTTCTTCTGTTTCACGAATGAACGGTGAGCTCGAGAGGGAACCCGGAATGACCCCAGTTTTCCCAAAGTTAGGCGTCGGTAAAAAAGACGGGGGGCCCCTTCGAGGGTAAAAATCCCAACCGACATCCTCGCCCCGCCGGGAACGGGATGGTGGCGCGGAATTGGCGGGGACTTGGGGTGGAGGCCTCGCCACCCGATGACCGTTGAAGCAAAATACCAGTTTAACTGGGACTCAGGAAAAGGGGATTCGTGGAAAACCACGAGCTCGGGGGATTTTCCAGTCGGAAATTTTAAATCCCCCTTTTGGGAGTACTCGTGCTGTATTTGGGGCAATCTTGGAGGGGGGGAAAGCAGTATAGGGAAGTGATCGCTCCCATGGTCGTTGGGACATCCAAAGAAAGGGGCAGCGTACCGGGGCTACATAAAGTTAGGTCGATGGCAGAGGTACCCATTAAAGGTGGAGAGTGTGTTGGGTCCGGTGTTCATTTCAGGGTTTTCCCGGGAAAGAATTCCTCTCTCCCCCGGTTTTTAAAAATTTCCCCCCCCCAAAAGGGGAAAAACCCCAAAATAGGGGGGGGGGAAATTCCTTTTTGGGGGGAACTCCCCTTTAATACGTTACCGGGGGGGGTTGCAGATATGTCAACCCAAAGCAAGGGAGACTTAAAGCAATCACTTGGGTGAAATTTTGTTAATTTTTTTTGGGATATTTTCTTTGTGCGAATAAAATTAGGTCAAAGAAAGTTTTAGAAAAAATTAAAAAAGGGGCATTTTAAAAGGGGGGGCCCCAAAAAAATTTTTAAGGGAAAAAGAAATTTTGGAAAAAAAAAAAAAAAAAAAAAATCAAAATTTTAAAAAAACAAAAAAAAAATTTTAGTTTCCCGAAAAAAATTTTTAAAAAAAATTACCTTTAAAATAAAAAATTTTTAGGGTTTTATTTTTAGGGCCCCCTTTAGGGAAAAAATTTTTTTTAAAGGAATTAGTGGGTTTCCAAGCTTTTTGGGGCCCCTTTTTTTTAAAAATTTTTTTCCTTTGGGTTTTCCCAAAATTTTTTAAAAACATTTAAGGGGGCCCCCCCCGGGGGGAAAAGAAAAAAAGGGGAAAATAATTTTTAAAAAAATTTTTCCCCCAATTTTTTTTTTGGGGTTTTTGGGGAAAGGGAATTTTTAAGGGGGGGATTTTTTAATTTAAAAATAAGGAAAAAAATTTTTTTTTTTGGGGAAAGGAAAAATAAAAAGGGGAAAGGGAAAAAATTAATTATATTACAAATTTTTAAGGAAAAAAAAAGGGAATTTAAAAAAAAAATTTGGGGTTTGTAATTTTTTTTGGGAAAGGGTTTTTTTTGGGGTCCCAAAAAAAAAAACAAAAAAAAATAAAAATTTTCAAAAAAACAAATTTTAAAACCCAGGTTTTGTATTGGGACTCTAAGGGGAAAAAAAACCCCTTTATATGAAATTTGGCCCAAAAAAAATTAATTAAAATCCATGGGCTCCTTTTAAAAGGGGTCAAAAAAAAAAAATTTCTTAAAAAAAGGAATTTAAAATTTTGGGGTTTAACGGAAAGTTTAAAAATTCTAAAAAATTACGCATGAGGGAAAAACAATAATTTTCAAAAAAAGGGGGCCCCCACCCACCTTTTAAAGAAAGGGGTAAAGGGGTTTTAAAAAAATTTTTTTTTTTCTAAAAAATTTAATCAACCATTTTTTAAAAGAAAAGATAGATAATTTTGGGAAAATTTAACGGATTTATTTTATTTTTAAAAAAAAATTAGGAAGGGGGTTTAAGGAATTTTTAAAAAAGGGTAGTTTTTTTTTCTTTAAATTTTTTAACCGGGTTAATTTAGGTTTTTGGATATTCCACCAAATTTTAAAAAAAAAAAAAAATAAATTTGGGAAATAGAAAGGGGACCCCAAGGGAAAAAACCCCTTGGGAATTCCCCAAGGATAAGAGAATTAAATTTTAAAAAAAAAAAAAATTAATTTTTAAAAATTTTACAAAAATAAAAAAGATTTTTAAAATTCCATTTACTCTAATTTTAAAAAAATTTCAAACCCAATCAATAAAGTGGATAAAAATAAAAAAAAACTTTTTTAAAAATTCAAAAAAACAAAAACCCCCCAATTAAAAGGGGGTAATGAAAAAAAAAAAATTTAAAAATTAAACAAAAAAAGATAAAAAAAAATTGAAAAAAGGGAAAAAAAAAAAATTTAAAGGGAAGATTAGGGAAGGGTTTTAAAGGGTTGAAAATTTTTTTTTAAAAATGGGTTTCTAATTTTAAAAAATCCCATTTAAAAAATTTCCAAAAATTTAAATTTTTCAAAACCTTTTTTTTACACCAAAAAAAAAAAAAAAAAAGATTTTCAAAGGAAAATTTTTTTTTAAAAAGATCAAAATAATTTTTAAAAAAAAAAATTTTTAAAAAAACTTTAACTTTTAAAAAAAATATTTTTTAAAAAAAAAATTTTAAATTTAAAAAATTTTTTTTTTAAAACCCCCCCCCCCCAAAAAAAAAATATTAAAAATTTTTAACGAAAAAAAAAACGCTATTTTTCCCAAAAAAAAAGAATTTTTAAAATTTTTAAATTTTGAAAAAATAACAAAAAAAAAAAATACAAATTTTATTCGTTTTAATAAAATTTAAAAAAAAAACCCCCAAATCAAAAAGGGCGGTTTAATTTTAAAAAAAAAAGGATGTTTTTTTTTAAAATTAAAAATTTTTGGGGAAAATAAATTAAAAAATTTTAATTTTAAAATATTTTTAAAAAAACCCCCCCCCCAAAAAAAGAAAAAAAAGGGTTTAGGGGGAAAAAAAGAAAAAGAAGAAAAAGATTTTAAAAAAGGATTGTTTTTTTGATTACAGACCCCCCCCAAATTTTTTTAAAAAAAAAAAAAAAGGTTTTTAAAAAATTAGAAAAAATTAGTTTTGAAAAAAAAATAAATAAGTAAATCTTTTAAAAATAAAAAAAAATTTTAAAAATTTTAAAAAAATATTTTAAATTTTAAAAAAATAATTTTATTAAAAAGGGTTAAATGTATTAAAAATGTTGTTTACATTTTTAAATTTTTTAATAAAAAAAATGAAAAAAAATTATTTTAAATTTTTTTTTTGTGGGTATTTGGAAATTTTTTTTAAAAAAAAAAAAAATTTTTTAAGATTTTTAAAAACTGAGTAAATTAAAGGGGATTTTTTTCCCGGGAAAAAAAAAAAATTTTTTAGTCAAAAAAAAAATTTTAATTTAAAAAAAAAGGGAAAAAAAAAAGAAAAAATAAAGGGAATATCCAAATTAAAAAGGCTTAAAATTAAATCAACTTTTTAAAAAAAATTTTAAAATTACTAAATGGGGGAAAGAAAAATTAAATTTAAAATTAATTTTTAAAAAAAAAAAAAAAAAAAAAAATTTAAAAATACAAATAAAAAAGAAAAATTTTAAAATTTTAAATAAGTTTTGGGAAAGGTTTTTTTTTTTTTAAAAATTTTTGGGTTTTTTTCCAAAAAAAAGAAATTTAAAAAAAAAAAAAAAACCCAATTGGTTTATACAAACATTATAAAAACCCTTTTTCTAAAAAAACATCAAAAATTAATTTTTAAAAAATATATTTTTAAAACAAAAAAAGAAGATATTAGAAAAAAAAAAAAATTTATAAATGGCCAAGAAAAAAAAATTTGGTTTTTAAATTTAACAAATTTTTTAATTTTTTAAAAAAATAAAAAATTTTTTAAAAAAAATTTAAACCCCAAAAAAAAATAATAATATAATTTTTAAAAAAAAAAAAAACCCCAAAAAGGTTTAAAAAAAGGCTTTGAGTTTTTAAAATTAAAAAGGAGACAGATAAAAAGTTTTTTAATTTAAAAATAAAAAAATGATTAAAAATTAAAAAAAAAAAAAAAAACCCTTTTAAAAGGGGAAATAAAAAAAAAAGTAAAAAAAAATAAAAAAAATTTTTGGGAAAACAAAAAAACAAAATAATTTAAAAAACAAAAAGTTTTAAAAAAAATAAAAATTTAAAAAAATTTTTTCAAAAAAAATTTTAAAAAAAACTTTTTTAAAACCTTTTTAAAAAAAAATTTTTTTATAAAAAAACCCCTAATTATTTTCAAAAAAAAATTTAAAAACATTTTTTTCGGGGGAAAAAAAAAAGAACATTATAAAAAAAAAAAAAAAAATTTATAAAGGGGGTTAAAAAAACCCCAAAAGAAAAAAAAGAAAAAATTTGGGAACAAAAAATACAAAAAAAAGGGAATTGATTTAAAAAAGATCTTTATTAAAAAAATTTTTATTTTCCCCTTTTTAACCTAAAGAATTTTAAAAATTTTGGGTTTAAAATTTTGGGTTTTTTTCCTTAAAATAACAAATAAAAATTTTAAGAAAAACAACTAAAAATGATTTTTGGGAAAAAATTTAAAAAAAAGGGTTTTTTAAAAAAATTTTTTTTTAATTTTTTTTTTAAAAAAATAAATTTTTGTAGGGAAATGAAAAAAATTTTTAAAAAAACAAAATTTTTTTTTTTAAAACAGGGCCCCAAACCGTAAAAACCCCAAAATTTTAAAAAAAAAAAAAAAATTTTTTTGAAAAAAGAAATATAAAATTTTCCCTTTTTAAAAAAAATTAAATAAAAAAATTTTTTATTTAAATTTTTTTTAAAAAAAATTTTTAAACCAAAAAAAAACAAAAAATAAAATAATTTAAAATTTAAGAAAGAAAATTTTTTAAAAATTTTTTTAAAACCAAAATTTTTATTTTAGAAAAAGGATTTTTTTTTTTTGGGTTAAAATTTAAAAAATCCCCAAAAACATTTAACCCTTTTTTTTAATTTTTTAGGGGTTAAAAAATACCCCTTTTTTTTTCAGAACAATTTTTTTTTAAAAAGGGAAAAAAAAAATTTTATTTTAAAAAAAAAAAAATATTTAATATCCCAAAAACCCAAAAAATTTAAAAAAAAATTTTTAAAAAAAAAAAGATACCAAATTTAAAAATAAAGGGGAAAAATTTAATTTAAAAAAGAAAAATTTAAAAAAAAAGCCCCCCATACATAAATAATATTAAAGGAACAATATTTTTTAGAAAAAGGAAAAATTTTAAAAATATTTTTATAAAAAATTCCGAAATTTTAAATTTTTAAATTAAAAAAAAAACTTATAAAAAAAAAAAAAGATTAGAAATAATTTTATTTTTAAATTTTAAAGGAAAATAAAAATAATTTTGGGAAAAAGGGGGAAAAAAAATTTTAAAAAAAAGGGGGGATTTTTTGAGGGGGGAAAAAAGGGATAAACAAAAAAAATAAAAATTTTTTAAAAAGAAAATTTTAAAAATTTTTTAAAAAAGGGGTTTTTTTTTAAAAATTAAAAAAAAAAAATTTTATTTAAAAAAAATAAAAAAAAAAAAAAATTTCTTAAAAAAATATAGGGAAAAAATCAAAAAATTTGGGGGGAAAAAAATTTAGGGGGGGAAGGGGGGGAATTTTAGGTACTAATTGGCATTTTTTAAAAAGGGAAAATTCCCCTAAGGCAGGGAAAAGAATAAAAAAAAAAAAAATACAAAAAAAAAAGAATAAAAAAAAAAGTTTTAAAAAAAAAATATATTTTAATCCTTTTAAAATTTAAAAAAAAAAATTTAAAATTTTAAAAAAAAATTTTAAACAAAAATAGAAAAGGAAAAAGATTTTTTTTTTAAGTTTAAAATTTCCCCTTTTTTTTGGGTCAAGGGGTTTTTAGGAGGGAAAATCACTAAAAAAAAAAAATCCTTTTTAAAATATTTAATAAAAAAAATTCAAAATTTTTGGGGGAAAAAAAGATAAAAAAAAATTTTTTTTTGATAAAAACCCCCCCCCCCCCGGGGGGAAAAAAATCAAAAAAACTAAAAAACCCCAAAAAAAAAAAAATTAGGGGGTTTTTAAAAAAAAACCAAAAAAAATAAACCCCCAAAAAAAAAATTTTTTTTAAATTTTGAATTTAACCCAAACTAATTAAAAATTTGGGTAATTTAAAATTAAAAAAATTAAATTTAATTTTTTAACTTTTTTAAAAAAAATTTTTAAAAAATTTTTAAAAAGAAAAAAAATTTTAATTATTTTAGAAAATTTATAATTCTAAAAAAATATAACAAAAGGGAAAAAAACCACGAAAAAATTTTTAAAAGAAAAATTAGAAAATAATAAAAAGAAAAATTTTTAAAAATTAAAGATAAAATATCAGATAAAAAAGGGGAAAAGGAATTTAAAAAATTTTTATTCAAAAATTTTTTAAAAACAAAAAAACTTATTTAAAAAAATTTAAATTTAATTAAAGATGGTTTTAGTAGAAAAATTTTTAAATAAATTTTTTTTTATAAAACCAAAAAATTTAAAGGGATTTTAAATTAAAAAAATTTTATTAGTTTTGGAAATTTTTATTTTTTAAAAAAAGAAAAAATTTTTAAAAATTATAAAATTAAAAAAAAAAAAATAAAATTAAAATTTTAATTCATAAAAAAAAAAATTTTAGAAAAAAATCAGGTTTATTTTAAAAAAAGGGAAAATTTTTTAAAAAAACAAAAAAATAAAAAAAATAATTAAAATAAGAAAAAAATTTTTAAATTTGAAATAAAAATTAGGAAAAAAAAAAAAATTTTTTTCAAAAATTTAAAAAAACAAAAATAGGGTAATTTTAAAAAAAGGGTTTTAAAAAATTTTTTTTTAAAAATTATAAAAAAAAAAAATTTTTTTTGTTTTTTTTGGGGGGAAAAAAATTAAAAAAAAAAACCCTTAAAAAAATTTTAACCAAGATTTAAAAGGTAAAATTAAAGGGGGAAATTTAAAAAAAAAAATTTTTAATTTTGACCCTTATTTAAAAAAATAATTTTAAAAAAAAAGGGAAAAAAAAAAACTTTTAGGGAAAAAAAAATTTTTTACATTAAAAAAAATTTTAAAAAAAAAATTCATTAAAAATAAAAAAGAAAAAAAAGGGAAAAAAAAAAAAATAAAAATAAATTTCCTTTTTTAAAAAATTTTTTATATTTAAGTTAAAAGGGAAGGGTTTTTTAATTAAATATTTTTAAAAAAAATACCCCCAAAACAAAGGAAAAAAAGAAGGGAGAAAGGGGAAAAAAAAAAAAATAAAAAATTTTAAAATAAAGGAGAAAAAAAAAGTGGAATAAATTTTTTTTTTAAAATAAATTTTTTAAAAAAAAGGGGGGGAAAAAAATAAAAATCCCCCCAAAAAAAATTTTAAATTTTAATTTTTAGGAAAAAATAAAAATTATTAAAAGGGATTAGAAAAGTTTTTTAAAAAATTAAAAAAAAATAAAAAAAAACCCCAAGGATTCAAAGAAAAAAAGTTTTATCAAAAATTGAAAAAAATAGAATTAAAAACTTTTTTTTTTTTTGAAATTTTGGAAATTTTTAAAGTTTTTTTTTATATTTTAAAAAAAAGATTTTTAATAAAAACCCGTTTTTAAAAAAAAAAGCCCTTTTTTAAAAAACGGAAAAAAAAAAAAAAAAAATAATAAGACAGAATAAATTTTTTTCCTTAAAAAAATAATTTTTATTTTAAAAAATTTTTTTAAAAATTCTTTTTTAAGAAAATTTTTTAAAATTATTTTTTTAAAATTTTTTGGATTCCCCTTAAAAAAAAAATCACAAAAAAAAAAAAAACCCTTTAAAAAAAAAAAATTAAAAATTTTAAAAATTAAAAAAAATTTTAAAAAAAGGAAATACTTTTTAAAAAAGATTTTTAAAAAAAAAATTTTAAAAAAGAAAATTTTTTTAAAAAAAAAAGGGGTTTTTTCCTTTATTTTATTTTTTTTTAATTTTAAAAATTTATTTTAAAAAATTTTTAAGAAAAAAAGAAAAAAAGGAATAAAAATTTTTAAAAATAAAAAAAAATAAATAAAAATTTTTTAAAAATTTTTAAAAAAATTTAAAAATCTATAAAAAGAAAAAAAAAACTATTTTAAGTAAAGAAAATTTTTTAAAAAGAAAGGGGAAAATTTTTTTAAATTTCAAAAAAATAAAAAGTTACATTTAATTAAAATTTTTTTTTAATTTGGAAAAATTTTTTTTATTTTCAAAAAAAAAGGGGATTTTTGATTTTTTTTTTTTTTAAAACCAAATTTTCCAAGGAAAAAAAAACCAGGGGGGGTAATTTTTAAAAATTTTTAAATAAAAGATAAATTATTATTAAAAAAAATTTTTAAAAATAATAAAAAATTTATAAGATTTTAAATAAAAAAACAAGAATTTAAAAATTTTTAAAAAAATACTTAGGGGAAATAAGGGAAAAAAGGAAAAATTTAAAAAATTTAGATTAATAAAAATTTATCAAAAAAATTTTAAAAAAAAAAAAAATAATTTTTAAAAAAATAAAAAAATTTTAAAAAAAAAAAATTTTAAAAAAAAGTTTTAAAATTAAAATTATTTTTTAAAAAAATAAACTTTTTTTAAATTTTTTTAAAAAAAAAGATTTTTAAAATTTTTTTTTTTAAAAAAAAAAACTTTGCCGGGGGGATTTTATTTTTTACCAAAGGAAAAAAGGATCAAATAATAAAAAAAGAATTTTAAAAATTTTTAAATAAATTTTTTTTAAAAAAAATTCATTTTAAAATATTTTAAAGTAAATTTTTAAAAAACAACAAAATTTTGCCATTTTTTTTAATTAAAACTTTAACCCCTTTAAAAAAAAAACAGAAAAAAAAAATTATTAAAAAAAATAATTAAAATTTTATAAATTATTTTTTTTTTTAAAAAATTTTTTTTTTATAGATTAAAAAAAAAAAAAAAAAAAGAAAAATTAAAAATGGAAAAAGGGAAAAAATTTTAAAAAATACCCCATTAAAAAAAAAAAAAAAATTTAAACCCCCGGGGAACCTTTTAAAAACCCCTAAAGGTCACATAATAAAATAAATTTTTAATAAAAAAAAAAAAAATATTTAAAAAAATTTAAAAAAAAATCCACCATATTAAAAAATTTAAAAGGGGGAAAATTACCACATTAAAAATTTTAAGAATTTTAAATAATTACCAAAAAAAAAAAAAATTTAAAAAAATTTTTTCAAAGAAAAAAAATTACTTAAAATCCTTTAGAAAAAATTAGAGGGCATATAAAAAATAACAAAATTTTTTTTTTAAAAACAGAAAAAATTTTTAAAATTTAAAAAAAACCTCAAAAATTTTTAAATATTTAAAAAAAGGTAAAAAAAATTTAATTTTAAAAATAAAATTTTTTTTAAAAAAAAAAAAAAAAAAAAACCCCAAAAAAATCGAAAAAACAAAAAGGGAAAAAATTTCTAAAAATTTAAAAAATTTTTGAAAAATAAATTTTCCAAAAATTAATTTTAAAGAAAACCCATAAAATTTTAAAAACCCTGGTTTTGGGTGGAAAATAAAAGGTCGGGGAAGATGTCTTTCCCCCCTTTCCCCCTGGGAAAACAGGGTTGGGTTTTTTGTTTTTTTTATTTTTAAGCAAAAAAACCCCCCTATTAAAGAATGTTTTAAAGGATAAAAAAGTTCTCCTCTTCTTCCCTTATTTTCCAAATCATATTTTAAATTAATTGGTTTTGGGGAAGTTTAACCCCTTTTAAATTTTGACGGGAAAAGGGTTTTTAATTTTTGGAAAAATTTAAAAAAAGGGTTTTTTTGGGGGTAAACCCCCACTTTTTTTTATAAATTCTTTTTGGGGTCCCCCCCCCCAAAAAAAGGAACAAAAAACTTTAGGACATCTATTTAAATGCTTACAGACGAATTTAGACTTTTTGGGGAAAAATTTTTTTTAAATTTTTTTTCAAGTTTTTGTTGTTCTTGGGCCCCGGCTAAAAAAGTGAAGGTTCGTTTGGTGTCCCTTTATTTTTTTTGAAATTAAAAAACCTGGGCCGTTTTTTTTTTTGTTTTTTGTTCAGTTTTAGGGGTTCAATTAAATCCTATTCCCTTTTTCCCCTTTTTTGGGTTAAAATTTGTAGAAAAATTTTTAGGAAATTCAGGAATTTAAATTTGTGCAAAAAGGGGCCTTCTTAAAAAAATTTTTTTTAAAAAAAAATTTTTAAGACAAATTTGAAAAATTTCAAAAAGGTTTTTTAAATCGATGGTTGAGCCTAAAGAAAGGTTCTTTTCACGGAAAAAGATTAAATTTTTAATTTCCCTAAGGGCCCTGAAGTGGGGGGGTATAAAAGGGGGAATTTTTTTTGTAAAAAGAATTTTAATTTGTTTTGAAAATTAGTTTAAAAATTCATTTTTAAAAAACGCCCCGGGGTTTTGTTAAAAAACGGGAAATTTTTTAAACGTTAACTATTTACATCCCAAAGTTTTGCTTATATAAATTTTCCCCCGAAATTAAATGGGGGGTTTAATTAAATTTGGAAGGGGCTTTTTAAAAAATTTTTTAAAAATTCCCCCCCTAAAAATTTCCCTGAATTTTTTTATTTTTCCCAAAAAAATTTTAAAAAAACCTGGATCCCCTTTTTTTCAGCAACCCAACGCTGTTTTTAATTTATTGTTTAGAAAAGGGCATTAAAAAAAAAATCCTCATTTTATCTTACAACATTGATCTTACAAATGGCGGAAGATCAGCTATTTGTTTCAAATATTACATCTATTTTTATTAACAGACTAATTTTGTCTGTTAATTTAGATTAATTTCGCTCGTACTGTAGGTCCTCCAGTTACATGGTTCATTATGGGAGTTTCTACCTAAAACTAAAATCAGTGTAAGTCGAATAGAGGTTAAATAAAATATATTTTTTATTTATATGTTAATATTTGTTTCAAATGATTTAAACACTATGAATTTTTTAATATATGTTTGTTTCAACTAATAATAATTACTGTTAAACAAGTTTTGCTTTGAGAAAATAGCTTGTGCTCGTCCAAGCTATATAAAAAAAAGTTTTGTCACACCACTACATTTTCAAGGCAGAGGTGGAAATGAATTTCCGAAAGATCGCCCTCCAATGAAATGTAAATGAAGGCATGGTAGACAAAATTATTGCAATGAGTAAGGGGAAAGTGCAGGTTCTGTGACTCATTAGCATAATCCAGGGGGGGTGGGGAGGGGATGGGGGGGATGATTCGAAGGGTTGGAGCATGCGATGGTGGTGGAGGGAGGGGGGTGTAGAGTATCTGGTTTTTTTCTTATACCTTCGTTAAACATGGTGCAGTTTCTGTGACTCATTTGCATAATGGGTGAGGGTTTGTATCTCCTGGGATGCTGGGGGGATGGGGGTGGGGGGTTGAAGCACCTGGCTGCCTGAGAGATGTGAGGGGGAGGGGGACATATACGAGGACACAACTGGTTGCAGATACGGGGACGCATGAGAGATGTGAGGTAGGGTGACAGAGAGAGGTGATGAGTCAGGGTTCTCCCTCTCTCTCTCTCATCAGAGGTGAGGGGTCAGGGTTGAGTGTTCTCTCTCCTGACGAGCCAGCGAGTTTTTTTTCTCCCTCTCTCTCTTTCATCGGTGTGACGTAGTAGGACAGCTACGGGTCTCGAACCCTTACTCCTTAGGGTATGACAAGTATCCTAAATGGTTTTCCACTCTACCTCCACACAAATGCGGGTACACTTCCTAATCCATTAGCGTAATTATGAGAAGGGTTGTCTCTCGCACGGTCTGGGTCTCAGGGATAGAGTGTGGCATGTGTATACTGGAACAGTGAGGAGAGGCTTACAGGGGGAGGGAATTGAGTATTTTCTCTCTCTCTTTCTTTCATCAGCATGATGTAGTAGGGTTTGGGAGGGTAGCTACGCACCTCAAACCCTTACTCCTTGGGATATGACAAGTATATTCTCTCTCTCTCTCAAACCCTGATGGTCTGACCTCAATCCTCAGTCATAACAAAGATCGGGAATTAAGGATATGACAAGTATTATTCGCCCCTAAATAAATAGTACAAACCTAGTATATTCAGTACAAAATTCTCTCTCTCAAAGTCTTAGTCTTTTCACCACGTGCACGACCGGTTCTGTGGTGATGGCGAACCATGAGGGATCGGGTTTCAATACCTCTCTCTCAAACCTTGATGGTCTGGAATTAAGGTTAAATATCTTCTGTATGTTTTCAATCCTTAGTCCTGTCAAATATTATTCTCTCTCTCTCAAACGCAGATGGCATGACTTCAATCCTAGGGAATTAAGGTTAAATGGAGGGTGGTGACGGCGAGCCTCGAGGGATCAGGTTTCAATCCCTCTCTCTCAAACCCTGATGGTCTGACTTCAATCCTTAGCCCTGGCAAGGTTAAATATCTTCTGTATGTTTTTCAATCCTTAGTCCTGACAAGATGATTGCCAAAACACCCTGATGATCTGACTTCAATCCTCAGTCCTGACAAAGATCAAGAATTAAGGTTAAATATCTTCCATATATTGAGGTGGAGGGTGCTGGCAGCTAGCCTTGAACCATGAGGGATCAGGTTTCAATCCCTCTCTCATATTAGCTTACGTAACTGTGAGAAATCTCCCGCCGTATGACGTAAAACATGAGAGGACGTGTCGGTTTAATTCCTTTCAACAAAGTGTCATATTGTGTTGTTAATGGAATAGGAGTTGATGTGATGAAGGGGTAACCGTAACGACATCTAGGCTGTTAATCTAGTATAGGAGATGTTGGTAACTGACAGTAACAGTATCCATTATATGAGTTGTGTTAACTGACAGCTAACAGTATCCAGTATAGGAGTTATGGTAACTGACAGCTAACAGTATCCAGTATAGGAGTGATGGTAACTGACAGTTATCAATATCCAGTATATGAGTTGTGGTAACTGACAGCTAATAGTATCCAGTATAGGAGTGATGGTAACTGACAGCTATCAATATCCAGTATATGAGTAGTGGTAACTGACAGCTAACAGTATCCAGTATATGAGTGTTGGTAACTGAAGCTATCAATATCCAGTATATGAGTTGTGGTAACTGACAGCTAACAGTATCCAGTATAGGAGTGATGGTAACTGACAGCTATCAATATCCATTATATGAGTGTTGGTAACTGACAGCTAACAGTACCCAGTATAGGAGTGATGGTAACTGACAGCTATCAATATCCAGTATATGAGTTGTGGTAACTGACAGCTAACAGTATCCATTATATGAGTGTTGGTAACTGACAGCTAACAGTATCCAGTATAGGAGTGATGGTAACTGACAACTATCAATATCCAGTATATGAGTGTTGGTAACTGACGGCTATCAATATCCAGTATAGGAGTGATGGTAACTGACAGCTATCAATATCCAGTATATGAGTTGTGGTAACTGACAGCTAACAGTATCCAGTATAGGAGTGATGGTAACTGACAACTAACAGTATCCTGTATAGGAGTGATGATAACTGACAGCTATCAATATCCAGTATATGAGTTGTGGTAACTGACAGCTAACAGTATCCAGTATAGGAGTTATGGTAACTGACAGCTATCAATATCCAGTATATGAGTAGTGGTAACTGACAGCTAACAGTATCCAGTATAGGAGTGATGGTAACTGACAGCTATCAATATCCATTATATGAGTGTTTGTAACTGACGGCTATCAATATCCAGTATATGAGTACTGGTAACTGACAGCTAACAGTATCCAGTATAGGAGTGATGGTAACTGACAGCTAACAGTATCCAGTATATGAGTTGTGGTAACTGACAGTTACAGTATCCAGTATAGGAGTGATGGTAACTGACAGCTATCAATATGGGTTGGGTGTGGAGCAGCTGACCTTCGGGGTTGTCTCTCGTACGGTCTGGCTGTTTTTTCTCCCTATCATCGTGACGTAGCGTATAGACCCTATGGGTCGGGTTGTACGGTGCTCACACGGTAAAGTGTGACAGGCTAGGCTTGACGTAGTGACTGGGGTGCACAGGTGTGCCAGCTGCACTTGAAAGAGCCGTATATTCTCATAACAGTCAAGGTATTTTAGAACATAAATTTATTTCTATGTGACATGCTTAGAATCATGATACTTTGTGTTGAGTAGTTTTCACATTGAGGATCTAGATCCGTGTACTTTGTGAGAGGGGGGATTATACATATCATGGACAATCCCCTTAGTATGTGTGTATGTGTGTTAGGATAACCGTACTTAATCTAAGTCAATAATCATTGAATTGTTTTCAGCTTAAATGTGAATAGTTACACCCTATCTCTATCTTGAATGTGTAGGTGTATGTGTGTATGCGTATGTGTATGTGTATGCGCATGTATATGTGTATGTATATGTGTATGTATATGTGTATGTGTGTGTGTATGTGTGTTAGGATAACCGTACTTAATCTAAGTCAATAATCATTGAATTGTTTTCAAGTTAAATGTGAATAGTTTAAAAAGAATTGTTTACATCATTAACTAACAATACGAAGTTCGAATATCACTCCCAGGAAAACTCGTAAGACCTAAGGTACACGTCGGTGCTAGACATGTACATTTATTCATGATAAGAGTGCACGGGACAGAAACTTATCATTTCAGCTGGATTAAAAATCTGTCACGGTTAATAAACCCCCAACTAGCGTCTAACAGAGGACGTAGATACTTTTGTGATAGATGCTTGTCCGCTTTTTTGACAGAAAACAAACTCACAAAACATAAAGAGGCGTGTATAAAATTCAACGCGGTAAGGAGTACATTCCCTCAAGGGGAGGATAAATTCCAAGTAATTAATGGACTTAGTGTTTTTAAGGTAATAAATGACTGAAGGCAATTAAGATTGTTTGAACTTTAGCTAATTCAATATTCAAATGAAGTAACTGATTTTTTTATGAATATAAAGATTTAAAACACATAGATACATACTAAATTAGTTGTTTTTTTTCCACAAGTTATAGTTCTTGAAATTGTTGTTTTGTTTATACATTAGCACTAATCACTTACACTATAGAGTACAGGACGTGAATATTTTTTTTTTAGTTTTAATCACTTACACTACAGAACATTAACACTATAGAGTACAGGACGTGAATATTTTTTTAGTTTTAATCACTTACAGTATAGAACATGAATTTTTTATACATTAACACAATAGAGTACATGACGTGAATATTTTTTTGTTTTAAGTTATAGTTCTTGAAATTGTTGTTTTGTTTATACATTAACACTAATCACTTACACTATAGAGTACAGCACGAGAATATTTTTTTTAGTTTTAAATCACTTACAGTATATGAACATGAATATTTATACACTATAGAGACTACTGAACATGAATTTTTTTATGGTTTTAGTTCTAAACACTTCTGATTTTTTTCACATAGACGCACTGTTCACTATAGAGTTGACGGTCTGATTGAGTAATGGGACCATGGAATAGTATTGACAGTTCCTGGTACTCTATATCTTTTGTCGTCGATAGAGCATAGAGCGACCCTATTGAATTTTGTGTGTAAAGTTTGAATCCTACAGCTCTTATTGAACGAGCCTATCTCATGACTATCGTCTCATCTGTCAAACAATTACGATAATCCTCTAATGAAAGCGTTCTTAACGCGCTACTCTTCACCCCTTTAGCCTTGAGCGTCTCTCCATCTCCTTGTACCGAGAATGAATAGAGTTTAGGACGTAAACCAATGAACTCAGTGATGATCCGACCTCGAGTCTCGTCTTTTAGTTTACCGAGCACCCTTTTATTTACTACGGGCATCCTGTAAACATTGTCTTGTCCGTAGGTGGAGGTGTCCAGGTAGTCATTAGCTAACAGGGCGAGTCTCTGGTATGCGTCCTCAACAGTCATGCAGTTTGAGAAGTGAGTCTGTATCAGTGTATTGAAGTTTTAACGTACCTTGGGGGAAGGCAGGGATCATAACCTGGTAATGCAGAACGTACATGACTACCTTCGAGATTTCCAAAATGGCGAATCCCGCATAGATAGGCATATCAAAGTAAATCTCTTGCGGCTCCATCTCGATGATGACTAGGTTTTCTGACACTATCGTGCGGTTTTTAAAGTTAGGGCTGGCTATGAGGTTACCCGCTCCAAATTTCTCTTCCCACCTGGTAGCTATCTTTATCGTACGGTAAGCCCTCTTGTTAGATATGAGGCGGCCGAATGCGGCATTGTTCATCAGTTTGAAAAACATGTTTTCAAATTGATTACTCGCTTTACCTCTCATTTCCGCGTTCAACCTGATATACGGAGCCATCCACGGCGCTTAATTGAAACTGAGAACACGGTGAACTCTAGTCAGTTTCAACCCGTTCGCTAAACATAGCTTTAGATGACGGTAGTGAATGACGTACCCGCTCTTATCAGCTAAAGTTGTTAACAGTTTCTCATGTTTCCCTACGGGTGGAATCCCTTTCTCAGGACAGAACGGCAAGTCAGAATGAGCGTCGTGCACATCTCGCAAATATTCAAGATCTACCTGCAAGATATAGCCCGTATCCGCATCGTCCTCTACTTTTAGCACATCCAATCGAGCAATTTCTTCATCTTCGAGCCACCTGAACTCCTGAACTCTCCATAGGGAAGTGAAGACAGCATACTAAATGAATAGAGTCCGTTCACGTCTAGATAGACAATGTAGGACTCCGGCTTGGAAGGATCAAACGCGTCCATATAGCTATTATTCGCTACAGCGTGACGAATAGCCACAAAACATATCCCTCCGCGGATAGCTCCCTCAATGAATTGATGAGTGTCCACATCATCGATTAATTCGAGCCGTACCCGGGTTATTCTCAATAGAGCCTGGTACGCTAAACTGGGGGCTGTAAGGGACCATCCGGGATCTAGCCTATACGTCTTCATGTAGAGATCACGAAAGTTCTCAAAGACGTCAGCCAGTAAAGTTACGTCCGTGTACAGGTAGAGGTTCGAATAGTCCCAAAGATTCTTACAATCGAATACTCGCCAAACCTCACAGGCATGATCATAGTCTTCCTGAGAGATATGACTATCCGTGAGCGCGTTGTAAAATTTATCTTTGCTCGGTAACTGAGTCTCGTCCAGCCGCTCGAATGAATCAATATAATCATAGGGGAACACTCCTTTTCGTGTGACTAATTTGAAGCGTTCATCCTCGGGATGGCACTTACGGGTGATTTTAAGTTTCTCGCGTTCGAGGTAAGATACGCATTTCTCTAGGGAAGTACATAGAAAACTGAAACTATCTATAATTTTAATTGTAATCCCTCAAAACCAGCACCGAATATATTTCATGATTACTTTGAATCTTCCCATTGTCTCTCCAATAACTCTGGCTTGTCCCGGATTGACGAGAACGCTCTCCCCCGTGAACGGATCAGTTTCTCTACGTTAAACGAGTGATTCTAGAAGGAAAAAATTATCGTAGCAACGCGCGTTATGGATTACTACGCTCAGGTGACTCGGGTTCTTGTAATTAATATTACATCCTGCGTGACTACTCCCACGATAAAGCCCAGTCAAGTGACAATGATCCATAACCCTAATATCATCATTCTTGTAGGGCTTCTCGCATATATGACAATGAGAGGCTTTATTATGAGCGTCTCTTTGAGCAAGAGTTAACGGTTTCATTGGTACGACGGTACTATAGTACTCTAGTCACGCTTCGCCGTATCTACGAGCGCCTCAACAAATAGGTCAGTACAATCTTTTCCCGTGAAGTGATGGTACTCTGAGAGACTCTCATCAAAATTACATTTAACGTACATTCCTACAGAATAAGCTATATGACGCTGAACATTCTCGGTATATGAAAATTTTGGGTCGGGATCACTCGTCTCTATAGGCATAAGTAAGCTCTCCAGGTCCGCATATACGATAAATCCTGTTTTCTCCTGCTGCTTATACTGAGTGAACGTGAGGAATTTATCCCCCCCTTGAGGGAATGTACTCCTTACCGCATCGAATTTTATACACTCCTCTTTATGTTTTGTGAGTTTGTTTTCTGTCGAAAAAGCGGACAGGCATCTATCACAAAAGTATCTACGTCCTCTGTTAGACGGTAGTTGAGAGTTTATTAACCGTGACAGATTTTTAATCACGCTGAAATGATAAGTTTCTGTCCCGTGCACTCTTATCATGAATAAATGTACATGTCTAGCACGCTCTTTAGCACTGACGTGTACGGGAACAATTACTAGTTTTTTAGAGGTGTCAGCTGAGTCAATATAAGAGTCACTCCCATCATGCTTTGCAGTGTACACATTTACAGATATATCGTTAAGCTTTTCAAAACGCTCGATATATCTCATTTGGAAAGGGAGAGGGATCCCGTCCAGATTCAACACGTCTCGAAAATTAGGGTAAGAGGATAAACGTCGCACATTTCCTCTCGGTTCAAAAAGACAGGATAAAACAGATACAGGGAAACAATGACCTTCTTCACATTGCACATTTATCAGCGCTTCACGCCTGGCTATAGTTTCAGGGATTTGAACCCGAGCCCCGATCGTGAAAACCGTGTTTTTAGAGAGATTTATTCTCATCTCCAATGTACCGTCATACATCCAACCCGAGTCTCTAGAAACAAATCCTTCAATTTGAGCAAGGAGGGGGAAAACTACATTATTCTCATATATCTCCTCCAAGTTTGTAGTGCTAAATATACCGTATAGAGTAGAGTTGAAATACCCTTTCTCAATTCTACCTTCGGTAGTATGTCTAAACTCGCAAATGAGACTGCAATTTACCTTTATCGAGTCATTTGCAATTGTTTCTTCTACCGTCTTTACGTATATACCTCCGCACGCGACGAGAAACTGAACGGGGTCCTTGTAAGGCAATTCATTATTGATAGAATAGGTTTTTATACGGCGGGTGTACGCCTGCTCAATAAGTTTCAATGAGAGACCTAACGGTTCCAGGTAAAGTCTAAACTGGGTAAATCCCGTACCTAAGTCACGTGACTGAGTCAAAAGTGTCCGGATCTGTCTATCTATATCCTCATGTCCTAGTATCAAAACGCTCGAGGTCTTAATCAACCCTGGTGTATGCTCAATATATGCCTTATATACTTGTGTTGTGATATCACGTTTTAGATAATTAATTAAAAGTTGCTCATTCGAGGTTAATTCACGGAGAGTATACACTTTATTTCCATTTATTTGTCGAGATATAATGATGGGGGAAGAAAAGCGCGCTCTTTTAGCTGGAGGTTCTGTCATGTTCACTCTATGCTCTCCTTTTTTAGCCTCCTCTTCATTCAGGTACAGTCCCCGGTGGGCTCGAGACAGCTGTAAACAAACAAACAGGGACGACTAAGATGAGTAAGTGCAATGGGAGGGTCAAGGTTCGTCTCTCGCCCATGATGGTTTTAACCTAATGGTTTTTCTAGTCTCTCTAACCACGCAAATTTGTACACATTTCCTCTAAAAATATAACCTTATTAATCCCTAAACAGTATAACCAGAACGGCTAGTATGGAAGATTTGTACGAAAGCTGTTTGTGATATTTTTTAGTTTACCGTAAATACAGAAAGGTTTAAATGTTTCTTTTTTTGTTGCTGAAGGTTGTTGTCCCTCGCTCCCTTCCGTTAAAAGAAGAAAGAGAAGAAAAGAGAGTGACAAAAAAAGTGTGTTTAAACTATATTTTAACCTGTAAGATTATTAACTTTGGTCTTACGAGATGCAGATTAAGCACAATTATCCAGGGAGCAAGGTTCGAACCTCGTATTGTTAGTTAATGATTTAACGGGCGAAGAAATATCATTCGTTTTCAAAGAGGTGAGTGTTTTACATTTTGAACATTTCGAGGAAATCAACTATAAGTTTCTTCCACCGTGTAAATTGGATAACCTCTCTGTTTCGAGTAAGGAAAAATATAGAGTGGGTAAGAACTCGGGTAATTAAGATTGTTTGAACTTTGGCTAATTCAATATTCGATTGAAGTAACTGTTTTTTTTTTGTTTTTTTTAAATATTGTTAACTTCTTCATAATCCTTAGTTTGATATAGTTCTATGTTTAATTCTAAAAAAAAAATATATTGATTTAAATATTAGTAATCCAGCCACTAACTAAGCAATTTAGCCAATGTAATTAATGGACTGTGTTGTTTTTTTAAGGTAAAGGTAATTAATAACCTACCGCATTTAAAGGTAATTCATTTAAAGGTAATTAAGATTGTTTGAACTTTCGTAAAAGGTAATTAATGGACTTTGTGTTTTTAAGGTAATTAATGGTCGAACTTTGTTTTAAGGAAGATTGTTTGACTTAGGTCTTACGTGTTGTAGATTAAGTACAATTATCCTGGGAGTGAGATTCGAACCTCGTATTGTTATTTAATGATGTAAACAATTCTTTTTAAACTATTCACATTTAACTTGAAAACAATTCAATGATTATTGACTTAGATTAAGTACGGTTACTAACACAACACACTTACACACTTACACACTTACACACTTACACACTTATACACTTATACACTTATACACTTATACACTTACACACTTACACACTTACACACTTACACACTTATACATTTATACATTTATACACTTATACACTTATACACTTATACACTTATACACTTATACACTTATACACTTACACACTTACACACTTATACACTTATACACTTATACACTTATACACTTACACACTTACACACTTATACACTTATACACTTATACACTTATACACTCATACACTCACACACTCACACACTCATACACTCACACACTCACACACTCACACACTCACACACTCATACACTCATACACTCATACACTCATACACTCAACACTCACACACTCACACACTCACACACTCACACACTCATACACTCATACACTCATACACTCATACACTCATACACTTATACACTTTATACACTTATACACTTATACACTTATACACTTATACACTTATACACTTATACACTTACACACTTATACACTTATACACTTATACACTTACACACTTATACACTTATACACTTATACACTTACACACTTACACGCTTACACACTTACACTTACCTTCAAAGTTCAGGATGGCCGTTTTGGTGGCGGTAGAGAGACCTTTGTAAACAAGTAGTAGATCCGCTTTCGAGATATCTTCTATCTGAACATCACTAAGCGTCGAAAATCTCCGCGGCAGCCAAACTTGATACTTGGCGTCGAGCACAGTAAGTATACGACGACCGAATCGAGTATTTACCGATTTTATTGAAGAAATACGGTACGCGTGATCTATCTCCAAGTCGGTCAATTTACGCGGAAGTATTTCATTACT
Organism: Timema cristinae; assembly: GCA_039000515.1. Lineage (NCBI taxonomy): Eukaryota > Metazoa > Arthropoda > Insecta > Phasmatodea > Timematidae > Timema > Timema cristinae. The sequence goes on from JBCFYV010003753.1 coordinate 34,803, forward strand.
TCCCACCTCCGTCAAAAATGCAGCCACAAATTCTGATGCCATGGCTAATATAGCTACCGGTTAATGATTCAACAAAAAAAGGGCTGACCACCCCTATTTATAGGCTCCAAGCCACGCCTCTCTCCCTCCCCCTCCCACAAAGTACACGGATCTAGACCCTCAATGTGAAAACTACTCAACACAAAGTATCATGATTCTAAGCATGTCACATAGAAAGAAATTTATGTTCTAAAATACCTTGACTGTTATGAGAATGTACGGCTCTTTCAAGTGCAGCTGGCACACCTGTGCACCCCAGTCACTACATCAAGCCTAGCCTGTCACACTTTACCGTGTGAGCACCGTACAACCCGACCCATAGGGTCTATACGCTACGTCACGATGATAGGGAGAAAAAACAGCCAGATCGTACGAGAGACAACCCTTCTCATCCCTGTCCTCGTATCTGCACCAAAAAAACCAGCCGCTCCACAACCCCTCACCCCCCTACCTCACATCTCTCATGTGTCCCCGTATCTGCAACCAGTTGTGTCCTCGTATATGTCTCCCCTCCCCCTCACATCTCTCAGTCAGCCAGGTGCTTCAACCCCCACCCCCCATCCCCAGCATCCCAGGAGACACAAACCCTCACCCATTATGCAAATGAGTCACAGAAACTGCACCATGATTAACGAAGGTATAAGAAAAAACCAGATGCTCTACACCCCCCTCCCTCCGCCACCATCGCATGCTCCAACCCTTCGAATCATCCCCCCATCCCCTCCCCACCCCCCCTGGATTATGCTAATGAGTCACAGAACCTGCACTTTCCCCTTACTGCAATGATATTTAGTTTATTTATATTTCAACATTTCGTTAACATTTTAAGGGCTAGTTGTTCCATTTTTCATAAATGGATATGTCTTTTATGTCCTTTAAAACGTTATAAATAATTTTACCAATTTGATCATTTACTTTTATAATATTGATGACAACTTTGTGTGTAATATTTTAACTGTGAATTGTCTTTAGTTTTAGTTATTTAATCTGAACCATTAATTTCACTACACTTTAATTCTTTAATTTTAATTAATATCAAACATAATTCATTGAACAAGTACCTCAGGACAGTAACCAAAATATTTTCTAAAACGTGTATAATGAGAGCTCAAAATATGTTGATATCATGTGCAACAATAACATGGAGCTTTTAATAAAAATGTGGCATCTCATAAACACTAATAAGCACTAACTATATTATATTGTATCAACCGATGGTTTGTTGAATAAAAAGAAATATTTCGGCAGTTTAGACCATTAACAATGGTTTTCTGGTCAAGATTTGACGACAGCCAAACTAAATTGTAAGGAATACCAATAAACCTTTTTTATCAGTCGCTAATATTTAGAGAATGTATTGTATTCGTGGAAATTTTTCAACTCGATATTATGAAGAATCTTTAAGTTTTATTTGATCCCAAACCCAGGAAGGGGATTTTATAATTCTGTATGCCCCTGGCCACGGATCAGAAATTGTTTAATACATTTGGTCCAAATTTAATATATAAGAGTTATTGGTAAAGACGTTTATTTTATATTTACGCTAAATCTTAAGCCAGCAATTTTGATTTAAACTGATAATTGAGGAGTTTTTGGCATGACAAATAATACGATCTTTGGTTTTCTGGGTTAACATTCCTTTTATAATAGTGGTCGAATTTAGAGAATTTTTAAAAAAAAGTGGGTTTATTCTAAATAATAGGTTTAGATACATACAAAAGACGTAATTTTATTTATTTACTTTTCTTAAACAAATAATTTTATAGCAGCTTACTGATATATATTTTTTCATATTTGAAACATTTTATATACAAATAGAACTATTTTATCTTATGTAGTATCTGGGGTATTTTTTACATTGTAAATAATAATGCATGTTTATTTTTATACATTTAAACAATTTAATTACAGCATGCATACGAGTAGTTTTTTATGATAGCCTTAAACAATTTGTTTATAATGGATATCTGGGAATTGATATCTATGATATAAAAATCAATTTGTTATTTTAACAAATTAAAAATGATTTTAAGATTCTTTACAAACAGCTTATTTATGAAAATATGATTGTTTTTTTAATATAAGCTCATTTATATTAATAAACTTATATATGACAAGTGTTTATTTCAACTAACAAGATTATGTGATTGTTTATCTTAAGGCAAACTTAGTTAAGATTAGTTTATTGAAAAACTATTTAAAATATTTTGTTCCAAACTATTATGCACTACTTGAGAAAGTTTGTTCAATTGTGTCGAACCGTTTAATTTCATTTATGAGAAACGGAAAAAAACACATGACACCATCATCCTTTAACAATAATAGATTCTCAGTTCGAGATTTGTTGGACGTAATTTTTCTTTCTCACTAAAATTAAGTATATTGTTATAAGAAAATCAGAAATTATTTTATATTTGAATACTCACATTGGTGATCATATATTCTAGTGCATTACTCTCGTTTTTGATATATTGCTGGTGACAAATAGATTAGGTTTCAAATCCCTTTCTGGTGTAATGATGGGTATTTATTCCTATAAAATTTACCAACCTCCATTACGTAAATGCCGTAACATTCTTCTAAATGTCTACCTTACTCATCCCTATTCCATTAGCTTAATTGATGCATTCATATCCCCCGAACTAGTATCAATCCCAAGATTTAGATATGTAGGCGTCATTCAATGATACTAAATTGCCTAACGACTTTTTTTTAACTTCGTTTTTTCACATACTTATAATTTTATCTATAATATTTTAATCGCTTTTCCTATTTTATATTAAAGTTATTTATTACTTCATAATATAATCTAAAATAAAATGGAATTATGTGTGTTGATAAAAATTACTTTTATATGATATTCAATCCAATCTAACTAAAAACATAAGTAGCTCGAAAGTTCATGTCCACCCATATTGACTTGACATCCAACCTTCTTCAAATTAATTTTCAAATTATCCTCACATCAACTTCCTTGTTTAAAAAAGGATATGTTAACTTCAGGTTGGTAAGGGATAAGTGGAAGGTAATTATAAATAAGTAAGGATCTAAATATTTTTAGCACCCCGTCATATTAACCGTTCTAGCTATAAGATTATGTTCAAATTACGCTAATATATTTAGGGATGAGGAAGGTTGAATGTATATGCGTGGAGGAATAATGGAAAACCATCTTGGAAAAAACAACCTAAGTAAATCCAACCGAAATTCTAACCTTGATGTCTCCGTCATTAGCAATTTAGTCTACAGAAATAGTAGCACGTTAGACCATACGGACAAGGAAGTGGGTAAGAAACTAGTTAAGGAAAAATGTATTTATTTATTTTAAATTATGGCTTACTATTAGTCAGAGACATTACATTAAATTGTCTTATGGGGGTAAAGATAATAAATCCAACATTTAAAGGAAATGTGTACATGTCTGATTATCTTTCATAACAATCTTTTCTCAAATACTAACAAAACCCCCCTAACACCACCCCCCCAAAAGTTCATAAAGCCCTTGACAAAATAAAAATTGTGAAAGAGGCGCATAATAAAATCGTGCCTTGGGGCGTCAAAGTGTATAATCCACCACTGGGATTATGTAGGAGATATCGCAAGGAAGGCCAAGTAATGGATGTCAGGAGTGATAGAAAACAGTTTTCAAGTGTGAGGAGGATAATGGAAGAAAATAAAGGAGGAGAATGGTGGGAGAATATAATAAGATGGAGGCAATTTAGTAAACTGACCTGGCCACAGGCTGGAAACAGATGAGTATGAAAATGATGATTATGATTATGATAGATAATTGATAACACTACTGGTTTGTCTAGTATTTTTACATATAAAATACAAACTTAATGGCATGAGCATTTAATCAAGATAGAGTGACCGATGCCTTTAGCTATGAAATTGCCAACATTTGCTAATAGAGCGTGTCATGTGGTCAGCATAACAAGTCTTCCAGCCTTTAATCTCAGTTTACTAGACCGGATATACTCATTTACTTAAGTATTTCATTTTCCTCACGAGTATGAGTTTTACTCAATTACAGAAAAACTGCTTCACAAAACAATTATGGATGCACCAGGGATAAAACCCAGGATTTCTAGATCTGGATATATTATTGTAGAATCATTCAATTCACTGTTTCTTTGTGAGTATATTTATATTGTTATATTTGCTATTTTATTTCAATTATAATCTACATCGGTGATTCTCAAACTTGTATTCTTCACGTAATTCCTGAGAATATTTATTTAACCAGCATACCTCTTGTATAGTAATAGGTATAAATTAAAACATCTATATTTATTTGTGTAGATTTACAGTTACCTTAACACAACTACACATATTAATAAACACAATAAATGACATGATTGATTGAACAAATCTCCCAAAATTATCAATAATACAACATAGTCGCACTTCAATACTTAGTGTTATTATTATTATTGTTTAAAGGCCCCTCGACACATCGAGGTCATTAGGGCCTTGAAATATATTAAAAACATAATAAAATCCCATTGGGGAAAGAGATAAAACATTCACCATCTGAGACACTCCATGGGAGTGCGCAAATGGGCTCTTGGTATAAATTAAGTGATACACTTGCTAAAAAAAACCACAAGTGTATCACTCCAATAAAAAGACAAAACAAACATAGTAAAATATAACACGTTAAAATGACACATGTTAAAATGATAATACGTTAAAAAGACAAAACAACATGTTAAATTGTAATAAAACTGTTAAAAAGATCTCAATATGAGATAATATCCAAAAGAGCCACTTTATAAAAGTGACTCAAATGGGATTAAAAAGATCCGCCTGGCGTATAAAACGGAGTAAACAAATAACTCCATCCGCACTATCGCGTAATAAAAAACGTAAGTCACCTTTAAAATCAAGAGCCAGACGGATAGGGGCTAGTTTGCGACACTCCACCAAAATGTGATGCACACTAAGGGGAGTATCACAAAACTCACACACTGGAGGTGGATCCCCTCTCAGTAAAAAAACTATGGGTCAATGAAGTATGCCCGACGCGGAGTCTCGTCAAGATGACCTCCTCTCTTCTAGACTTTCGTATAGAAGAGGGCCATCGCGACACACCGTCCCTGATGGACCGCAGCTTGTTCTGAGCAGGGGTCGAGACCCACTGCTCGTGCCAGGTGCGTAAGACCCCACGCCGAACATAACCCTTTAGATCTAAAAACAGGACACCCAGACTCGTCTCCGGAGGCAGGCGTGCTGCCTCCTTGGCTGCCTGGTCCGCCAGTTCATTTCCTGGAAGACCAGCGTGACCAGGAATCCAGCAAAAGGCGAGCCGGGGGCTTAATGAATCAATTTTAAAAATTTGCTCGTGTATCATAATACTTAGTGACTAGCAGTGTTACTAACTGTACAATCTGGATACTACTTTTACAATAATTCCACCGCTATATTGGCAGGAGTAGAAAGACCGACAATACTTGGGACCTGGACTCTGTTTCATAAAGCTAAAAAATTGACAATCAGTTAAGTCACCAGGGTTGTCTCAAAAAGCGACTATTTACTGTTTCTCGAATTCTTTCACTGGTCACTTGTCAAACCAAGGCTGGCCAAGTGGACAGGTATTCAAGTGATCAATTTAGTTTTTTTTATCGCCACGACTTAGTACATGTTCAGTTTACACGTAGGCCCATATATTATGATAAGAGTCGTCATTATAGTAAAAAAATGGTTGAAGTTAGGGATTAATTCCAAGTTAGCCAAATTTTGGTATTTATTTTCATTCAATAGTTTTAAATAACGTATCAAAAGTTCCCATCAATTTAGTTAACGAAACAAATTTACATACCATACCATCATAGATGGCAAGAATAAGTTTTAAGTCAATATCTGCTTATCTATTAGTCAAATGATTAAAACCTTTCGATTCAAATATTTGGATTAGAAAATTAACTACAAAAATTTTGTATGAATCTTTTTTCTAAAATGCAACCCTTTTGTAAAATTTTCGATATTAATCTTAAATTAGTCGTTACCATACAAGTTATAATACTCTTACATAATAAAGTTTATAACGTGTGAAACCATTTAGTAAAAACCCGATTAAGTGCAGCCGACCGGGATCTAACGCCGATCTCCCCGTCCTTGGCAGTCTAGTCCATCAGGGGAGTATCGTGTAAGACCGTGTGGCCACCAAGGCGGGTTAGTTATGTTACTGTTGAATATTTCTTTAGTAGCTGAAATTAAAACCTGACATCAACCAATATTTTTTGAAGGTACCATAAGTATGTCTTTTCTCCTTTATTTACACCGATCTCCTCTTGCACGGATACAAAATTCTAAGAACTGGCGACCCTTTCTGGACAACAGCACCAAATTTCGGTTCTTTTTTTCACCTCACACCCCCGCTCCCCCGAACCTCCACGTAAGCTTGTATTCCAACCCAATTAATGAATGAAACTATAGTATGCATTGAACCTCTGTTGCTCTATCAAAGAATATGTTGTAATAAAAAACCTCTTTGCCTCGCGAGCCGCTCTCTCGGTAGAACACATGGGTAAGATTCCACCTCTCAAGGTATTTATGGTGGGGTGTTTAGTTCGGTATTTCTGTTATTCTAGTGTAACCGCGACAAGACAAAAGGAATTACCATAGTGACTTACCTGTTATAGTATCACCACTGTGCTCCAAGGTACTAGTTTTAAGAGCTAGATATTAAAAATTTGGATAGGATACCAAAAAGTATATAGCATTGTAATATATTGCGTTGGTACAGGCCAAAAATGATTGATAAGGTTAGATGAATAAGATCTATCTGTCCTCTTCCTAACTTATATAACTACCGAACTAAATATATTAATAGAACAAAGAATGAAGGTGTAATGGGATTCCTGAGCTAGGTGCTAGTAAATAGAATATTCTTACATGTATATATCTTCTCTCTTATTCTTTTTTTTATTGATAAATTGAATCATCAAATCTGCAATTGTGAGATCAAATATTTGAAGACGAATATCTCTCACATCTGCGAGTCGGTATTGTCAAAATTTATATTCACTCTGATGATAAGTAATCCAAACTTCAATCAATACTGGATCCTAGTATTATTATTATTATTGTTTAACGGCCCATCGACACATCTAGGTCATTAGGGCCTTGAAATATATTAAAACAAAATAAAATCCCCATAGGGGAAAGAGATAAGACATTCACCATCTGAGGCACTCCATAGGAGTGCTCAAATGGACTCTTGGTATAAATTAAGTGATACACTTGCTAAAAAAAAACCACAAGTGTATCACTCCAATAAAAAGACAAAACAAACATATTAAAATATAACACGTTAAAAAGACAAAACATGTTAAAATGATAATACGTTAAAAAGACAAAACAACATGTTAAATTGTAATAAAACTGTTAAAAAGATCTCAATATGAGATAATATCCAAAAGAGCCACTTTATAAAAGTAGCTCAAATGGCATTAAAAAGATCCGCCTGGCGTATAAAACGGAGTAAACAAATAACTCCATCCGCACTATCGCGTAATAAAAAACGTAAGTCACCTTTAAAATCAAGAGCCAAACGGATAGGAGCTAGTTTGGGGACACTCCCACCAAAATGTGATGCACACTAAGGGGAGTATCACAAAACTCACACACTGGGGTGGATCCCCTCTCAGTAAAAAACTATGGGTCAATGAGGTATGCCCGACGCGGAGTCTCGTCACGATGACCTCCTCTCTTCTAGACTTTCGTATAGAAGAGGGCCATCACGACACACCGTCCCTGATGGACCGCAGCTTGTTCTGAGCAGGGGTCGAGACCCACTGCTCGTGCCAGGTGCGTAAGACTCCATGCCGAACATAACCCCTTAGATCTAAAACATGACACCCAGACTCACCTCCGGAGGAAGGCGTGCTGCCTCCTTGGCTGCCTGGTCCGCCAGTTCATTTCCTGGAAGAGCAGCGTGACCAGGAATCCAGCAAAAGGCGAGCCGGGTGCTTAATGAATCAATTTTTAAAATTTGCTCATGTATCATCTGCACGAGGGGATTCCAGGAGTAGAGAGTGGACAATGCCAACAGAGCACTCATGGAATCCGTGCAGATGAGGACAGAACGGTGACTACTTCGGTAAACAAAACAAAAAGATTTAAAAATGGCATATAATTCAGCCGTAAAAACACTGGTTTATTTAGGTAAACCAAATTTAAAATTGGATCCTTCCACAACAAAAGCACATCCCACGGAGGCTCCAGATTTAGAGCCGTCAGTATAGATGCGCTCAAATCCGTGAGAGCGAGTGGAGAGGAGCTCATTAAAGGTCCTCTCATATACAAAGTTTGGGGTGGTCGCTTTAGGGAACTTGGCAAGATCAAAATGGCATTAGAGGTAGGCGTATCTTCCAGGGAGAAACTCGACCTGGGGATGTGGGGATAGCCTTTGGCAAAACTATCCCACACGTGTCGAAAACGATAGCATCCTGATCCCAACCGCCATTTTTTTCATACAAGACACGGTTAGGGGGATGAAACATAGGACGATAGGCAACATGCTGCGCCATGCAATGAAGTTTCGACACGTAAGATGCCAGGAAGATAGGACCGCCGGTAAGAAAGAGGAGGCTCACCGTCGTCGGTACAGATGCTGACGACTGGACTGGTACGGAAGGCACCAGTAGCCAGTCGAATGCCAGCATTGTGGGACACTATCTAGCATCTTTAACGCCGAGGGTCTAGCTGAGCCATAAACAAAATCCCGTAATCTAGTTTAGATCTGACCAGGGCCCTTAACAGGCCGCATCAAGGTTTCCCTATCAGCACCCAAGACCGGTCGCTAACCACTTTGAGCAAATTCAATGCCTTGATACACCTCGCTTTCAGGTCTTTGTTGTGGGGGATCCAAGTTAGTTTAAAATCAAATAAAAGTCCCAGGAACCTAACGCTCTCCGAGACTGGTAAAACAACATGGGTTTTTAAAAATTTTTTGGGGGGTTTGGGGGGTTTTCCCCCGTTTTCTTGGGGGAAATGGACACCGGGGCCCCCTTGGCCGCGGGGAAAAGGGTTTTAAACCCCCTTTTTCATTTCCCAATTTTTTCACAATTTTTTACGGGGTGACCCCCCCCTGGGGAGACCGATGAACGGGAAAAAATTTGGGGTTTTTTTCCCCAAAAAAAACAGGGAAAGGAACCCCCGGTACGCCCCCCTTTGGGGCCCCGGGTGCTAAAAACGCGAAAAATGAAAAAAGTCAGCTTAAAATTTAAAAACCCCCCCCGGGACCCCTTTCCCTTTTAAAAAAATCTGGAAAAGGGATTTTTTAAAATTTCCCCGGGGAAGGGGTCTTTTTAAAAAATAAAATTAGGTAAAAAATTTTTGGGGGCCCCCCCCCGGGAAACCCCCCAATTTTAAAAAGGGGGTTTTTTAAAAAGCCGTACCGCCAGGTGGGGTTTGTAACCCCTTTTCCCCCAAAAAAAAGGGAAACCCCCAAAGGGGTTTTTTTTTTAAAGGGGGGAAAACGCACGAAACGGCCCGCCCCAAAGGGGGGAAAAAAAGGGATCCCCCGGGGGTTGGGTTAAAGGGGGAAAACCCCCAAAATTTTTTTTTGGGGAAATAGTTGGGGGGGCCCCCAGAAACCCCCTTTCCCCCCCCCTTTTTTTGTCATTTTCTCTAAAATTTTGATAACAATATTTAAAGGGGATCGGTCTATTTAAAAGTTGGCTCTAATTTTCCCTTTTTTACTTTTTAAAAATTTTGGGATAACGGGGTTTTTTTCCAAAAAGGGGGGGGTTTTACGAGTTTCCCCAAAAACCCAAATTTTAAGGTTTAAGGGGAAAAACCCCCCCCCCGCGGGGGAAAAAGGGGGCCCCCAAAAAATTTTTTAAAAGATATAAAAAGGGGGCCCGAATTTTTAAAATTTTCCCCCCCGGGGGAAAAGGGGTTTTTTAAGTTCCTTTTTAAAGGGGGAGTTAAAATTTTCCCCCCCCCGACTTTGGGGCCCAAAAACAATAAAAAGGGGGCGCGCTTTTGGCCCCCGGCAAATTTTTTTTGGGGAGCTTGCAGGGTAAAAATTGGGGGGGGGAACTTTTGACCCCAAAACTTTTTGGGGGGACCCCCCCAGGGGGGAAAAAACGTAAACCCGGGGTTAAAAAACAGGGGGGAAAAGGTTTTTTTGTTATTAAAAAATTTTTTGTTTTTTTTTAATTTACGGATATTTTCCCAAACCCTTTTTGTTTTGGGGGGGGAAATTTTTTTAAGGTTAAAATAAATTTTTTTTCCAAACCCCTTTGCTTTAAAAAAAAGTACGGGGGAATCGAGCACGTAGAAACCGGAATGACCCCCGGGTTTTTTTCCCCCGGTTGGGGCTGGGTTTAAAAAGACGTGGGGCCCCCTTTGGGGGGCCCCAAAAAAACCCCAAACCCACATTTTCCCCTTTTTCCCCGGGAACGGGACGGGGCCCCCGGGGAAAATTTGGCAAAGGTTTGGGGGTGGGGGGGCCCCCGCCGCCGCGATGCCCCTCAAAAAAAAATTAAATCAGGTTTTTTACCCCACGCAGGGGGAAAGGGGGGTTCGTGGAAAAAAACCCCGAGCCGGGGAAATTTTTTTCCCGTCCACTTTTTTAAACACCCTTTGGGGGGAAATCGTGCCCTACGGGGGAACCCCGGGGGGGGGAAAAAGGGGGTTTTGGGGGAATGTTTTGAAACCCCTTTTCCTTTTGGACCCCCCCAAAAAAAAAAGGGGAGCGATCCCGGGTTTTCAAAAAAATTGGTTTTGATGGCAAGAATTTTCCCCATTAAAAGTTGGGGAAAAATGTTTTGGGTTTTTCCGGGGGTTCATTAAAACCTTTTCCCCCAAAAAGAAAACCCTTTTTAAAAAAACCCCCCGGGGGGATCAAAAAATTGACCCCCAAAAGGGTTTGGGAAAATTTTTAAAACCCCCAAATTTATATAGAGGGCGGGAAATTGCAAAAAGGCCCCCCAAAACCCCTTTTGAAATACGTTCACCGGGGGGGAGGTATTTGCGCATACGGTCCCCTTAAAACAAGGGAAAAAGGGGCGCGAAAATTTGGGGGTCAAAAAAAGATTTTAAATTTTTTTTTGAGAAAAAATTGCTTCGTCCCCAAATACCCCCCACCCCCAAAAACCCCCCATCAAAAAAAGGGTTTTTGGGGGCAAACACATCGTCCCCCCAAACCCTCGGGAAAAGTTTTTGGGGTTTTGGGAAAGGGGGGCCCCCCAAACAAAAAAGGGGAAGGGAAAAAGGGGGGGGTTTTTTTTTTTTTAATTTTCCCCCCTACACGGCCCTTTTAAAAACCCCCCACAAATTTTTGTAGTAGCGACATATTTTAAAAAAAAAAAAGATTTAATTAACCCAAAATTTAAAAGACACTATCTCTTAAAAATAAAAATTGGGTGCCTTTTTTAAAGGGCCTTTTTGCCTTTTTAAAACTCTCCTTGGGCCCCCCCCGCCCCTTTTTGGGGAGGCTTTGGGGTTTTTTTTGGGGAGACGGGGGGGTTTTGGAAAAATTGCGCAAGGCTTTTTTTAAAGGGGGGGGGGTTTTTTTTTAAAAATTTTAAATTTTTTTCGGGGGGCCCCTCCCCGGGCCTTTTTTTAAGGCCCCGGGGACTCGCCTTGGCGGTTTACAATTTTTTCCCCCCCCTCATCCGGCCCTTGGAGGCCCAAAGGGGAGGGTGAGTGAATCAAAAAATGCCCCCCCGCAAATTTTTTTACCCTTTGGGGGCTCGGGGGGTTTTCCCCTTTTGGGGGGATGGGGGAGTTTCCCCCCCGGGGGGCCCGGGGGGGTTCCCCCAAGGGGGGGCCGGGGGGGTTTCCCCGAGTTGGGCTCCTCGGGGGGGGGAAGGGGGTTTTTTGGGGGACTTTTGGAGGGGGTTTGCCAATTTTTAATTTTTTTTTGGGGGCACCCCAGTGAGCCGGGGTATTTTTTTTTTTTTCGAATGGGGGATGAGTGGCACAGGGCTTGTAGGGGTCTTTGCAATATTAAAAAACGCCGTGCAGTTAGGCAATTTTTTTTTTTTGGGAAAAAAGGCTGGGAGGGGCCCTTTTAAATATGGAGCTTGCAGTGCCGATACCTTTTCGTGGGCCCGGGGATAAAGGGGGCTTCCTTTTTGTTTGGATCTCCAGGGGCTCCCTTTTTTCCAACCTTCCAATTCGGGCAGGACCGAGTCCCCCAGAATGAAAAACCCCCCAAATGCAGAATTTTTAGGAGATTGCAAAGGGTTTTTCGTGAGCCTCCCGTCCACAATTGGGACAAAAGGTTTTGGGTTTCCCCGGCAAACGCAGCTTTGTATCCCAAACTCCCGGGACTGAAAACAAAACCCGAAGGTTGGGGGCATACGGCTGACCTTTAGCACGTGGAAAACCAGCTTGGACCTCCCCTTTGGGGGAAAAAGGGAAAGGAGTGGGAAATGTTTAGAATATTTACAGTGTTCTTCCTACAACATTCCTTTTTGGGTGGTGATTTCCCAAAATTCTTCGGGTTTACATGTTTAGGGGAAAGTCCCCACAGGGTGTCCCATGCTTACGCAAAATCGGATTTTATAGCAAGTGAAACTCCCTTTAAAACATTGAGGGAAAGTGTGCGGCTCCACCCTTTACCTTTAAATTTTTTGAGGGGCTCAACGGAATTTTTTGTTAAGCCAAATTTTCTTTGTGCTGGAGGGCGGGTTTTAGTCTGGATCATTATCGTTCCATTTGCGCATTTTTTTAAAATTGGGGACCCCAAAGACTCGGCAGCTCCACTTTTAATTTTTCAAAAACAAATGGGGTACAGCCCTTTAGGTTTTTCATTATAAAACCATTCGAGACATTAACCCGGAAACGGGGTTGGGGGGCCCAACCCCTTCCTGGTTTTTTTTCAAAAATTTAAGGGGTGGACGGCCCCTTTCCGTTTTTCCCCCTTTTTTCTATATTACGACCCTGCGAGGGGCCGGGCCCGGAGTTGCCACCAGTGTTTGGCAGTACGGTGCCAACGGGGACAAAGTTGTCGGCCATGCCATGATTGGGGACAACCTACACAATACTCGGATCGTTGACCCAGGTGACCCAAGTTGGTACTACCACATATGGCCCTGTTAACTGTCCTAACGAGAGGCCCTATACGACGCTAGACATGACAACCTTCGCATAGAGCATCGCCAAGAGAGAGGTCATCGCAGCAAGTGGGTGTAGGAAAGTTCCAATTTTTACGTCCGGGCCCTCATGAACGCAACCGATCTTTTCCAAAGTAGGGTACCCGGTTATTGTCATCCTTAAGGCCCTTCTACTAAGATATTGCAAACCGGCGCACTTTCATTCAGGAGCTCAAAGCAGTGGTATCCAATAATAAACAGAGAAAATCCGAGTTAGTAGCCAAGGTCATCAACGAAAGTCCAAAGGACTGCGTGCAGGATGAACGGCAGGTGGAAGGGAAAAAGAAGTAGAGATAAAGCGAAGGAGAAGAGTGATTTAATGGGTGAAAGTGATGGAAGAAGAAAATGATGTGAAAGGAAAAATGAAGGACAGGGTTGGCCTGCACGAGGTACATCCTGCACAGACGCCCCCTTTTAGTCGCCTCTTACGACAAGCAGGGGTTACTGCTGGACTATTCTAAGCCCCGTCCCGCAGGGGGATGGATCCTAGTAGAAATTACGTAGAAGAATTAGATAGAAGAATAAACTTCAAGGTCGCACCAATTTAATTTTACTATTCTGAAAACAAGTCTGTCCACTATTTGTTTATTTCTTCTTAAAAACACTGTTGTCATGTCAACAAAACAATTAAATTAATCAAAGTAAAACATTGTAGCAGCGTATAGAGGATTGAATAATAGTATTGAAACTTCAGTGGTTGTTGTACGTGGAGAATAAAATAGTTCAGTTGAAAAATATTTAATAAGTTGATAGAGAAATATAATGAATATAATTGACAATGTAATCACTAAAATAATGATGAAGTACTCCGTGACAACTTGCAGTATGAATTGGCGATCTTTGATGAAATAGGAATGCGCAAAATTAAGTCATCTTTGTTTGGTAGCTTGAACTAATATTACGTTTGTCATCGATGGAGGATTTCTTATTCATCATATGTATGGCATCATGATGATACTTAGATCATATTATTGCGACAAAATATTTAATTATGTGCATTTATATTTGGTTCAATTACTGTATTTGGATGGATATAATTAAATCAAAAATACTTTAAAATCTATGGAAAAGCTATATCGATCCTCCAAACTTCGTGTATCAACAGAGGCTTTATTCGATGAAATTATGAATGTTACGACGAATAAAGAAAAATTTCTTGCCAACACACACAACAATATCTGATTAATCTCGATATTGTCAGTTGAAAACTATTAATTTATTGCTAAATAATCTCAAGATGATGCTGACGTTTTGATTACTGAACTAGGACTCGAGAACTCGTGTAAATATATATATTTTAATCTTTGTTGAGACTATGTAGCATTTTAGTTCTTCTTATAGCTAGCACGCTTGAAAAGAAAGAGTTTTCTTTATGAAATTAGGTAAAAGGAAGTTCGAAAGGAAAATTATTCTTCAGGAACTTTAGAGGAGTAAAGTTCATATTTTATTCTTACACGCAATCACTAAATGTGAAACAGTATCTGCCATTTTTAACAAGGGTAAATCCAAATCGTGATATATATTAGGAATGATTGAGGATTTACATGTTTAGGAAGAAGTTTTAAATCTGAAGTTTTTCTAAGGAATTAATATTTTCTAATGTACTACGCTTTATGTTATTGTTATATGGTGGTCCTGTAAGGAAGTTTCCATTGATACTCATCGAAACTTTTGTTTTGCTAAGTCTACAAGATTTAACAAACTTGTAAGTCTAGCTTTACTGCCACCAACAGCTAGTGCAGTTCAGTTATCCCTATGTCAGGTTTATTTTCAATGCAAACATTGTTAGCCAATTAGTTAAATC
>JBCFYV010003754.1:0-39002 GCA_039000515.1 Timema cristinae
GTCCTAATAATTTTTCGCAGAAAATGAGTAGTTTTTGAGTAAATCATACATATAAACAGTGATAAGCACATATTTAACTGTGCGCTCTGGCTTACCCTTGTCTTAGAGCCATATTTTCGTGAGTAATATTCATTGCACGCAAAACATGAATAGAACATTTCTTGTTGTAAATTTTATCCAATCTCAAGGGGGGAAGCTACCACGGTGGGTGAGAGAACTTTCTTTTATTTAATTTCTAATGCCTTAAACAATGCTCCTACCAAGTTTTAAAACTTTATGCATTTTTCAGCTAATACGGCAATTTATTGTCTAATTTCCCTAGACTATTAGTACTTCCTGGAAGTGAAAACTGATAATATGATGATTGGTCGAACAGCTTATATTAGAGGGAGATGGGGGTGGAAAAATTCAAACTTTAAATTCTTTCATTTAGGTTTAAATTAGAAAGTAACTCAAGTGTACAGTGTATAGGTGATCATTTTTTTATTAAGTAGTTTAAATAATATTATTATTGATGGGTACGTTATAATTTTTTTAAATATAGCAATACTTTTGATCCAGCGTGTTATTTCCAAAGTGGTTTTCTGTTTTCCTTCTACACAAATGTGGATACACTTCCTCTAAATATAAATTATAACCTTCCTCGTTCATTAAAAACCACTATTGAAATTAACGCAGCTTGAATGGATAGAAAGACGTTATGCTAATTTTCTTTTAATTAAAGAACCAGAATTGGAACACTATTGGAACTGAAAAGAACCAGTACCTTTATTGTACTCTAACAGGAACCGATAAAAATTTTGGTTCGACTCCCTGGTTGACACTGATGTTGTCATCCACTTCCTTAACCCCATTCCTTGTGAGAGTATGTGGGTCACATTTGGTGTCGAAAGTACTTTACGTTGCCTTGACATCACTGCCTCTACCCAACAGCTCGGTCCTGAGAAATGTGCTGGTCTTCTAGCATATTACACTCTTACAGGCTTTGATACAGCTTCAAGGGAAAGAGTAAACATCGTAGTTGGATGGCCTGGAGTCACCTTACATTTCTGTCTTGCACTCGTATACTGCAACAATCAACAGAAGCAATGCCAAGCTTTGATAAAGCGACTCTAGTGCTCTATGACCAATGTAGCAAGGAGAACACTAAGTGGAGTTAGGCAGCACCTAGTCACCCAATAAAAACACCCACTCAAGATGCTCTACTTCTATACTTCCTGCTAGAAGCCTATTAGACGACATGTTTGGGGGCAAAGCCTTGTGAAAGACCCTACATTGCTTGATCTCACTGACTACACGTGAAGCCAATCCCAGTCTCTACTAGTTAGAGTGTACATATTATATTCTTTAAAAATAAAATCTAATTATTTACAATTACTTTAAAGCTTGTAGAAAGACCACCATCAACCACTTGGGAAAGGTCACTTGTCATTTTAGATTTTTATTTACTTCCCATTATAAACATATACATTTTAAAAGCAAATTTTGGAGTTGAAAATACATCAGTCATAAGTCAACTTCACTATTATAGTTATTCCTACCCAGTCCAGAGTTAGGAATTTAGTTGTAAAATACCTGCTATAACATGTTCTTTGAAGCCGAGTGAGCCGTTGTAATGCCTAAGTTGGGTTTCCGATGAAGCCTAATGAAGTCCTGAAGTTTTTATAGTATGACAATTAAGTTTATTGACCCAATAAACTTGTAGAACAATACCAGAATGACCAGTGTAGCACAAGATACATGCTGATAATGCACATTTTTCACTAAGGCTCTTCTTGAAAATTTGCGCTAATGTACAAAAATATTCAGACATGTTCGGTGATGCTTCCATCTCTTAAAATACTCTACAAGGTGCTTCAAATCAACACCACCTAGAGAGAAGGCCTGCTCACACTGCTGTGATGTCACAAGTCTGCAGCCATCTAGATTCCTTGTGCTTCAACGACGAAACATTGGTTTTGTCAATCAAATGTTATTTACTGTATTTATTGTTGGGGACATTTTATGTTAAATATTACCCGTTTAAGTATAATAAATTATTTATTTAGTTATAACTAAGCTAAATATAAATTATATGAAAACATACATTTCCTGGGCAAACACATTTACATGACACTATATTGTTTGTGTAGCTTATTCAGTAACTTTTTATACTTAGGTATATTTCTAAGAAATTACCCGAGGAACAAATTCTTTTTTTGATGAGCTTTATAACTAAAATAATTATCAAATATGAAATATATTACTTGAAGATGGTATATTACTATGGAGGAAAGAATACAGGTATTTAAGGTATTCACATTAAATTAATTAGGTCATAAATTATGATATTTAAATTCATAAATTAGTATAGCTACTCATAAAATATAAAGTTACTTTGAATTATTTTAATATTTATCAATATTGGTAAGTTTACTTTGTATGCATCTATTTTGACTTTTTTAGTTAGGTATATTATTGAACTGATCTTGCTAAAATTATTATATTATTATTTTACAATAAGTATTACATCATATTAGCTTGATATACTTTACAAAGGTAATAGATATTATGTAGGACTTACCTGTACACAAAAGTTTACAATCACATATTATAAGCTGGGCACATTCTTTGCATGTGCCGCGATAATCATATATTCAACTTTATATTAAAAATATAATTTAGTAAACTTATAATGTCAAACAGGGGTTTGTTTAGAATGTAATTGTGTTAGTTAGAAATTAAATAAGTACAGGTATACTTTGACTTTTTTAATAATAAATTTTATAAATACAACAAAGATTCCAAATCTGATAATATTTGTTAAAATCATTTCGAGGCAACATTCCTTCACTTTTGATTATTTCCACATTCAAGTTATTATGAAAACTTATTTACCATTTTGTTTCAAAATAAAACCTTAAAAAAAACCTATATTTGTATTTATTCTTATGACTTATTGAAATCATTTCTTAAATATTTGAATGAAGAATTTAATTAAAGGCATGGTTTGAAACTAAACATTTATTTTATTATAAAATATTATATTTAGAGTAAGCTATTTAGAAAAACTAGGTAGCAATCAAATTTAAAAAAATTCAATTGAATTGTTATTGTGTTGTGGTTATAAGTATTTATTTAGACATAACATTGAATTTTATTTTACAATACATCTTACTATCCATCCACGGCTATTCGCATTTTATCTACACTTTTATCCGCGCCTCATGCAGTCTAAATGTCAAGTGACAAGACATCTTGTGAATGTGGGGAATGCCAGGCCTCCGCCGTGGTTCGGATTCCACGTTAAACTGTAGTCCTTCATTTCATCTCACAAACACCCTACCATTACACATTAGCGTAAGTGCGTATAACCCGAATGGGTAGTAAGACGCGTGCTAATAATAATAATAATAATAATAATAAATGTCAAGCTCATTTAGACTGGTTACCATGTCAGGGAGGTTGGGATTCGTGCCTCAGCTGGTCTACTGAGAGTAGCTTTTCCTAAATGGTTTTTCACTCCATCTCCACACACACATTTGGGTACATTTAATCTAAATTATACTTTCCTCATCCTTATTATATTATCGTAATAAATATGCGTGTAACCCTAGCGAGTTTTGAGAGGTAGTGGAAAAAGTGAATTTTTAAATAGTGTAAACTGTGCCTCCATACACACTAAGGGAGCGTGGGTAGCCATTGAGGTAACTACTCTCTAATACATCTGGTAGGGTTCAAACTTCGACCTTCTCGCCAATGCCAACCAGACTAGATGAATTTGAAATTTAGTCAGTACGAGCACCAATGCAGGTATGATATATTTAATAGGCCTACCATTAATTTAATTTAGCTTTAATTTGTTAATTTGTAAACGAGAGGGAACACTGCATCATTCTATTAGTAGTATCTAGTTTTATATCAAGAAGTTTAGAAGATTACAATTTTGGAGTTCACAAAATGTTTAAGTCACATCAGTTTTGTGTAAAAAAAAAAACTAAAACAGATCTTATCTTAAATATATTAATTATTTACTTTATAAATTCAAAATGTTCCAAATTTATTACGTTAGTAAAAACTTAAATGCAAATAACTTTCAAGCCTTTATAATTTTTCTTAAAATTATTAAATTAAGATTTCAATACAATGGATTTAAAATGTGTGTGAACGTCAAGTCTACTAGCATTCAATAAATTAATATGTTCATATGGCCTACCCTTTAGTGGTTACTGGGCTGAAAATCTTTTCTTGAGATTGAATTCAGCCATTTCTTCTCAATATTGTCGTTATTTGGAAAACCAAACACACGAACTTTAGGTTTATTTTTATAGTTTCCCCGTCAATTTGGTACACAACACTTACTAACCATATATTTAAATATAAATAAATTCAGTATTAAACCACATAACCGAATAAGAATACACACACAAAGAAAACATTTTTAGAATGTACTTGAAAATGTACATAACATTTCAAAACATATTTCACACTAGGTAGGCTACACAATCCAGATGAACTACAATATAAATCGCACAACACATTCGAATTTGATTAAAATAAATCTTAATAAATCATTTTAAGCGCTAAACACATTGTAATGTGTTTGCAATGAGCTGTAGTACCTGAATATTTAATGCTAGTTCGTACTCATGCTGATCTACACACTATTAATTTAGCCATTGAACTGACCGCTTGTGAGAGGAAAGAAAGGAATTATTGTCGAGACAGGTGACCGCAAGTCCCTGACATCACGGTGTTCACAAACACTAAAGAGCAAGCCTTCTCTTTAGGTGGGATTGTTCAATTGGGGTGGGGTGGTGGGATTCAAATTGCTTTTGGCTCAATGTTAATAATACTTTCACTTAACCTTTGTACTCTAGTGGGTTGTTTTGGCAACACAGTCCCATTCTTTGGACCCATTCATGAACCCCTCCTTTGCAGAGTGACTTTTAACCAGTGACTAGTAAGTGGGCCCTTCCACCACTTCCCCTGGAGTCAGGATGGGATAGAGTTGCCACACACCGGGAATTTTGAGTGTATAAAAAAAAACTCGGAAAAATACACGGAGTTTTCCAAAATCTAGTAAAAATACTGGATTATTTATTCATTTGGGACATTTAACTAAAAGTTTAAAAGGCTGGACGAAAATATATACTGGAGAATAAAGCACCCTGATCCAAACATTTATTACTTCCTTAAACAAGGGTTGTAAAGTGACAAAAAAGGTATTTCCCCATACATCTTAAATCATCCTGTTTTAAACATGTCACATGACTTCACACTTGTCAGTTTGATAAAAATTAAATTTTACTACGCTTTTCTTTAATCTCGGCTGCCTATAAAAATGGGAATTCCTTCTAGAAAAACTTGAAAAACTAGGGGATTTGGTATTAAGGAAATAGTAGAAAGAGGATTTTTTTATTTTCTCTATCTGACTAGATTAGTGGCCATTTAAATTGACATAATTTAAGGCAATAGTAGTGTGATACGTAAAGGCTTTCAGAGTTTATGTGGTTTCACCACTGAAATTTATTAATTATACAATTATTGTTGATTATAATAAGTCCAATAACCTTTTTTTTACCACATCTTATTACCCATTTTGGTTATATGCTTTTGACACCTATGAGCTGATTACTCTAACATGTAGGGAATAAGGAAGGTTGAATTTAGAGCAAGCTTACCTGAATTTGTGTAGAAAACCATTTAGTAAAAACCACCCTCAGTAAAACTGACCGGGATCGAACCCTGGTCGCACTGTCATCAGCAGTCTAGTCTATTGTGAGAGTGACGCCTTTGACCATCTAACCACCAAAACGGATTCCGAGACTAATTAACACAGCTTTAGTCTTAAGGTTGTGGACCTTCATAGGTTTTTATTTTCCTCTGTGAAGGCTTTGTTTATCTTAGCACTGAATATACCGAATATACTCTTAATAGGATATTGAGGAGGAAGGAAGCATTTTAGAGGTAATCTACCCGGATTTGTGTAGAGGAGAGTGGGAAATCATTTAGGAAAAACCACCCTCATTAGACTCGACCGAGATTTGAACCCCGATCTCCCCATCATCAACAGGCCAGTATAACACGAGAGGGACGCCTTAGACCAGGGATAGGCAACCAATCGATCGTGATTGGCCAATTGATTGCACAGCAATTTTCAGTCAATCGCATAAGAAAACTATAGTCAGTAACAAGATGTATTTTAAAATAATTTTCTCCTTGTGATGTTGAAGATAAATTTCAGGACGTTAATTCTTCCTTTAATCAACTTGATTCTGATACAGTGGAAATAAAAATCATCACATTACAAAATAATGTTGAACTGGAAACATTCTTTCTTTGGAAACTAGCGATTATTCAGAAGTATCCATGTTTCTTTTTTCCCACAGTAATTTTATATTTAATATGCAACCTTATAATATGTATAAGAAAAGAAGGTACTTTAATTTGAACATTTTATCTATTATATATTTTCTTTTTAGATTGGAGGGAGAATAAGTATTGAGGAATGAATGAATAAATATAAGAGATATAGACAAGAAATAAATAGATCAAAATTAAAATATAGAAACAATGGCACCTTTAAAAAGTTGGTGGTTGATTTGTGTCGAAAAAGGTTGATGACCCTGCCTTAAGCCATTGGGCCACTAAAGTGGGCCTGGATCTGTATTAAAATTTGTAACAATATAATATATGCTACAAATAGGTGTTTGTGTACTTTTTTTCTTTCTTGTAAATAGCTGGAAAGGTTACATTGGATAGTATGGCCCTAAAAGGGGTGTGTGATTGGCTAAAGTTTGACATAAGGATCTTTCAAGACATTCTACATACTTTTCTGTTCATCACTACAAATGTGTGACCATTCCGAATATATAATCCTAGTCTGTTAATATAAGAGTTTGTTAAAGTCCTTCAAATATATATTTTTCTAATAAATTAGAAATTATAACGAAACTGTGATTTAACTGTATATTTTGCAGTGAGCATTTTATTAACATATTATTGAAGTTAATGCGTCTATTTGGTTAAAATGAAGCTCTAAAATCGCTTGTATTTTCCACTACTTGGGGCATGAATTACATCTTTATTAGCTAAGTTTTATAGTTCAAGAAAGCTCAGGAATAAGGGCGGTATCTATAGTAGAGATTTGTATGTCAGCCAATCACCTATTCGACTTGAACTGTTATTTTGTCTATTTGGAGATAAGTTGACTCTTGAGACTATGCCCAGCTAAACTTTTTAGCTAGTAAAATAATAACACATGTCCTTTAGCATTACCAGTCAAGGTTTTACTACTGGTAGATCAGTGTATTTAAATATTTGTGTGTTTCAGCTCTACGGCTGATAATTCAAGGTGTCTTTGTGGAGCTGTGGATAAACCTGTGGAACTTGTATGAACAGATATTTCACTGAATTGTATTGGTTATGAAGCTGCATAGTGGTCATAGATATTTAATTATTATTTTTTACTTATTAAATCATAATACACATAACCTTTCCTAAAGGTCAGCTAATTCAATAATCTGTCTGAAATGATTGGTGAGACTGGTGCATATTGTTGGAGGACTGACTATACAGCTGATATCCCCCACCTCCCTACTTTCATTTATATACCATACTATTCCCCCTTGTTAATCTCAAGAAATGAAGGGAGATAATCATAATTTATAAGGTATTTTATTTGTGAAAATTTTCAAATTATAAATTTCATATTCACCCTTTTGCGCTTGATTGTATACCAAATCAAATTAAAAAGATAGTTAAAAATAGTGCCCATTATTCATTAGTCACTTCCTTTTAAAATATAAAGTGTTTATTTATACTATTATTATATTAGTAAAATTAAAAGAGCAAATACTCTAATTTTCTAATATGTTATTTATCCAAGTATAATATAAATAACAAGAAATTTAATACACATATTAAACCGCTTCGATGGTTGAATGGTACAAGGCATCACCCCGCAATAGACTGTACTCGTGATTATGGGGATATCGGAGTTCCAATTCTGGTTTGGCATACTGAAGTTGGTTTTTTCCTCAATTGCTTTTCACTATTCCTCCATGCAAATGTAAGAACACTTTTTAGTTCAATCTTCCTAATCCTGAACACATTAGCATAATTAGTACATATATGTACAATCCAAACGGGTAGTTAAACGCAGTGTTAACAAAAAATACACATCTCTGCAAAGAAATGTTTGTATCAAATTTCCAATTTACAAGAAAAAGAAAAATTTCTGAAAGATAGAATGTTATTTTTGAGTAAATTAAGTTCAGTCATTCTTATTTTAAACCTTAAATATCTATAAATAATTGGAATTCAAAATCGTTACTACAAATATTTTTCAGGATATATTAAATTTTGTATTCAAATATTTTACCAAAGTAAACCTAATTTTTAAGCTAACCAGTTCATTTATAATGTCTTAGATTTTGACATCTTTTAATTCAATCAGTTCCACATTGGCCTGAAAATGAAACACATTAACTGTGCTGATTAAGTTGACTTAAGATGACAAAATGTCTTTAACGTTCTCATTGATGAGTTAGAGACAGGAAAGGCAAAGGCCAAGAGAGTAGAAAAGCGTAGATCAGGGGGTTCGGACCACACCAGAATTTGATGAACCCTTCGTAGGGGGGTTCCATTTATACCTACAAAAACTTTTATTGGCTAAAAATATTCTAAAGTTTTCTACTGAAACCCCCTAGAAAAATCATCTTTGCAAGTGGCATTTAATCTTTGACAACTTTCATGATAAATCCATGAATGAAGTGCACAACATATACATACCTTAAAACATACCTTAAAATTGCTTGTCTAATGAGGGTCAACAGTCAATGAACATAGAACAAATATTTTTGAGTTTCTTAGAAGCGCTTCCACTTATAGTATGATTTTGGTAGGAAGAACAGTAGAATTTGATTACTAAAGTTACTAAAACAATTTTAATATAGTTATACATCAAGTCGTGTTATATGTATCTGTCACTTTGATCAATATTATCAATACCTATATAATAAAACAAATAATATAGTAAAATGTTATCAAAGTTGACCGCAAAGAAATTTATTTGTATTTTCTCTACTGTTCTTCCAACCAAAATCAGGTATACAAATACTGGATATAAATTGGGGTTTAAAACACACATACACACACACCACTACAGAACAGTGGCGTTCCTCAGGTCTGAGTAGTTGGGGCTGCATCCACGCTACTATTTTAGTGGTGTGTTGGAAGGGCTGCTAACATGAGTCTGTTGGCCACCAACTTCCTACCCAATACCCCCAGTTTCTTTTTTTATCTAGCATTGGTTCTCACTACACATTCGGGTTACACGCTAATGTACTAATTATGCTAATTGTTTCAGGGATTGTTGAGATTATATAGAGATGACATGTAACTGCATTTATGTGGAGGGAGAGTGGAAAATTATTTTAAAAAAACAACCCTTAGTACACTCGACCGGAACTAGAACCTCGATCTCCCCATCATCGGCAGTCAAGTTGACTGTGAAAGCAGTGCCTTATAGCTTGCAACCATTAAACTGAGTCACTCTCTACTTGAAAGTGAATGAGATTACTTGTGTTATCACAATTTTTGTTGTCGGATATTTTGATAATAACTATGGACAAGGAATTGGTGGGGTGGGGGGGAGGGGGGGGACTTCAAAGCCTTTTTTACTTACATCCATGTTAGTTCATTGTATAGTATATGTTAATTTATATTTTATGCATTAAAAAAAAATTATCCATTTTTATCTCATCTGTGTCAAAGCCTGTATTGTATATGATAGAATGGCTTGTCTCCTGATGGTGTCCTTTTTTTATATATGAATTTCATTATTAATTTCAGCTACAGTAGCCCCATGGCTTCTTTGGTGCTGAGTGACAGTTCACAGCTGACGGCTTTGAAAAGTTACCAGACCAAATTATGTATCCCTACACCGAGCCATATGATCTGCAAAAACATGTGTTTAGCAGCTGTCACAACTGAGAGTCAAAATTTATGTTGACTGACAGAAGTCGGCTGTGGAGCTGTCAGTCAGCACCAAAGAAGCCACAGGGCTACTGTAGAAGCTCTTGAAATGAGAATTTGGACATGCGAAAATACGAAGAAACAAAAATTCATTGTTTTGCAGCTCATCAAATAAGTTATGAAACAGCCCCCACTTCGGTATTTCCAAAAGAAATGATTAGGCCCAGAATCTTTTTTTCCTTTTTCTATGCATATTCTTCCTCCGTCTAAGCAGCATCGCTAAAAGTAGACCTTTTTTCACGTTCATGTTCACTTGAAGACTGAATTCTGCTTGTAGAAATAGCTAGTGTTAGCAAAGATTTTGTAATTTCTAAAACAAAGTACAACCTCATAATGGGCTGATCAACTCAATTGATTTGTTAAGTCATAAAATCCAAAGTTGTAAAAATCAAAGAAAAATAAAATATCTTTCACAATAATGTTTGGCTAAATTATTGTGTTTATTTTCATAGACCTCATGGGGTTTAATATAGAAACAAATCTGGGGGATAGGTAGATAAATGGATGTTTGATCACCTTTTAGAAAATGCAAACACATTTTTTGCGGTCAACATTAATAAGATTTTATTATATTATTGTTATTTTATATTATCTATTTAAAGCTACATCAGCATATCACATAACTTAACGTATGAATTTGTGAAAGTATCTCTTGTTACTTTTTTTAGTTGTCAAATATGGTCATTCATAAGAAATTAGGGTAGAGTTGCACCACCTTCAATATACAGATATCTGAAAATGTTCTTGGAAATGTGTATGTTCAAGATGTAAAATATATTTTCAATTATTCATTTTACAAGATACTTATCAATTTGATTGAATAATATTTATATTGATATTATAACTTAACAGCATTAGTTACACATCTTTTTCATTCTATATGGTTTCAAAATGGTTTAACAGAAATTGGTAAACAAAATGGGATACAATTGAGAGCCACCTATGAATTACATTTGATCGCGAGATTTGGCCGGCTTTATATTCTGATAGATTTGAATCAAATAAGTTTCTTAAAAGGAACTGAAAAGAAACAGTTTAGTTTGCAACCAAGCTCAAAAACTTTATTTAACATATTTGAACATTATCTACTCACAATGTCTTTAAAAAGTCAAAGATTATAATCTGTTTTCCTGATTTAAATCTCTCAGTCATAGTGTATGATTCTTATTTATTTATTGACTAGAAAGTTAATCACTTAGTTGGACTTTCAAAAAAAGCCTGAGTTCTTGGATATGGTCCATGACTTCTGCCACACTCACTGGGATAGGCCTTTCCTGAACTACTGAAGAATTGTACTCTTCATTATCAGATTCTTCATCCTCAGACTGGATGTTATTGTTGAGAACTTCGGCGACGATGTCCGCATCAGTAACTTCATCACACACTGCCACATCTTCATCTATGCTGACAAAGTCCACATAGGATATAGCAGGATCAGCAATAACTTCCTCCCAGTTGTAAATAGCTGGTGAAGCTTCAGTCACAGTCCCTCCATCATTGTCTTTCTTGATAAATTCAGCTTTTTTAAAACAGTTCTTAATGGTCTCAACTTTCACTTGGTCCCACGCTTACTTAAAGATTCTTGAGATTCAAAGAACTTCATGCGAAATTTTCTTAGTAGACAAATCTCCAGCAAGAATTTTTTCAACCAACAATCGTCTGTAGAAATGTTCTAGGATCTTAATTATTCCTTGGTCCATAGGTTGAATAACCGATGTCATATTTGGCGGAAAAAAATAACCTTTACATTTTCCAAAAGGGGAACTCTGCTATGAGCAGTGAAATTGTTAATGAATAAAAGGGTTGTCCGATTTTGTTTGCCAAACTGTTTGTCGATTTTTCAAAGCTATTTTTCAAACAGAACACCTGTCATCCATGCTTTTCTATTTGACTCATATTCAACTGGCTTTGATTTTACATTTTTGAAGCAACGTGGGTTAGCTGACTCTCCATTCATTAACAATGGCAGCTTTTCAGAACCATATATTTACTCCAACTAACAGTGTTATTCGATCTTTACTAAACTTTCCCCCACTGCACCGTTCACCTTTAAATGCAAAAGTTTTGTCAGGAGTACACTTGTAAAAAATTCTCGTCTCATCGATGTTAAACATGTTTTTTGGTTATATGTCCTGGATCATTTATTTCAAGTCTTCCTTCCAATTATTGGCTAAATGCACATCAACAGCACCACTTTCACCACATACAGTTTTGAAGGAAATTCTCTTGCGTTGTTTTAATCTATCTAGCCACCCTGCACTCGCTTTGAAGTCTGTTTTTCGTAATTCAGATGCGAAATGTTCAGTCTTTGCTCTAAAAAGAGGGCCACTCACTGGGACTTTCTTGTCTCGCACTTGTTTGAACCACTTCAGTACACAGTTGTCCACATATGGGTTTTTCGATCCTCTTAATCTTTTCCTATCTTGTCCACACTCATTTTCATTGCTCAAAATTTTTTGTTTGTTTTTCAAAGGTGTTAAAAGTGTGTTAGGGGGAATTCCGAAAACCTTTGCAATTTCTGATTTATTTTTAAGTCCTTTTTCCACTTCCTTTATCACCTCTACTTTTTTGGCCAAAGTTAATCATTTATAGTACTGTGGCTTGGACAGTGACATCACAATACACACATACGCAATCACATGTCACAAGAATATCGCTACGACCAAATCATTAAGAACAGCCCATGTAACCAACCACTTGAGAAATTCGACCTTTACTAACAGAGTACAGAACTGTATGTGTAAACAAAGATGTATGGGTGAGTGAGGGAGGGGGAGGGGCATGAAGAAGGCTACTGACCGTATTCCAATGTCGCCTCCCGTTTCCAAAAATAGAACATCACAGCATCACAAATAGAAGTAGGAAAACAATACTGCACAGTACATTACTTACGAAAAGTTCAAATTAACCAAAATAAAATTCGAACTATCCACGATTTTTTAACATTGTTTTAATACAAAATCCACGGGACCAGGCAAAAAATTCAAATTAAGACTATTTTGAATTACTGAAGTTCGAATTATTCAGGTTCCACTGTATATATTTCATGTGGATAAAATATCCCCGTCTTGCTTCAAAGATGTATTTATATGTTTTTGTTTGTTCCACTTTTTCCAGCAAGGGCTTAAGGGAAAAAAAAATTAATAAAATATTGTACTGTATGAAAGATGAATTTTGTAGCTTCCGGTTCAATTTGAGATTCGTCAACAATTTTCTGGATTGAAGTGGGAAGGAATAAGAAACAAGGGGTTAATTCAGAGGCACCTCTCGAACTCTTTTAGTTTGTTGCTTAGAGAGGTTAGTTACTTTAGGGCAAGTAATGCATGGTCCACAAGCGTAAAACTATTTGTTTAGCACTTAGTATATCCATTGTGGCAGACACCCTAAAGTAATTTGACTATGCCGATCTGTATCCCAATGATCTAAAAATGATGACTTTCCCCTTCCGACATCACAAAAATGGCGGAAAACCCTTAAAAATAATGGAAAACATCTGAAGAACAAATAATAAATACAAAACTAACATAAATAAAGAACTACATGAAATTAAAATAGGCTGACTAAAATATTCCAAAGTTATTTTACAATATTGAATATACAGGAGTGGGCAGAAATATTTAACAGGTTTTAAAATTAAATAAAAAATATATAATTGGTATTTACATTTTTAATACTGTATTTTAACTCTACAGAGAAAGAAGATGTCATTTTTTCTATTTTTTTACTCTTTATTAAGAACAATGTCCTTCAGATGATTTCCATTAGACTGCACACACAGTTGTAGCCGATTATTAAAACTCATCATCACCCAATACAACACATCCTCCTGTATGTTTTGAATTTCTTCGTAAATATGTGTTTTCTCGTAGAACGTTCATTGTGGTTGGCTGTGTATTGTACAATACACCCTTCAAGTGACCCCAAATAAAGAATTTAGGAGGAGAACAGGATGGTCAGTCCAAGTCTACAAATCGAGAAATCACATGGCCTTGGAACATGTTGTGGACAACAGCCATGCTGATGTGAGCCATAAGAGCGGTGGCACCATCTTGCTGGAACCACAGACTCCTGTTTAGGGACTGTGTTTATTCTTGGCGCCAAGAAGTTTAGAATCATGTTTGTGTATCATTTGGCATGACAGTAGTTGATTATCATCCCCTTCAAAGAAATGAGATCCAATTATGCAGAAAGATGACACAGCACACCAAAATGTAACTTTAGCACTATTAAAAGGTCGCTGATGAATCTACTTGGGGTTCCCTGCTAAGTAGCGGCAATTCTGTTTATTGACTGCTCTACTAAGCTAAAAATGAGATTTATCAGAAGAAAATAAATTCTTCGTCATTTGAGGGTTCTCGTTCAGCAAATTTATCAGAACTCTATAATTGTATATTATTTGTTCTTTATGTTTATTTGAGATTAAATGAACCACTTTAATTTTGTAGAAGGGAATTTAAATCCTTAATTATTTGTTTAATAGATCAACTTGACAGGTTAATAACAGAAGCATGCTTGACTATCGGATGTCTTGGACTACAGGTGATTGAATCTAGCACTTGAGGAGTATTTTATTCTGTTCAAACAGATCTTGGCCTGCCTTGTGGTTTTTCATCCTTGACAGGTCTTTCTTCTCTCCATTTTGAAACCCGTTGAAGGATTGAGTAGCGTGATGGTGGATCCCTTTCTTTAACTGTCACTGAAAGTCTTGTTGAGTAGCAGTGATGGAGTTGGTTTTAATAAAAGCTCAACCAGAGCGATATGGTCTCACACACTAAACTCCAAGATCTGGCCTACTCTTCCCCACAAGTGTGCCATCGCTGCCTGTCGGAAGCGCTTGTAATTACTGTTTTAAAAACGTCAGCTGTTTCTGCCCAGCCCTGTGTTTATACAAATCATATTCTGTTCCGGTGTTAGTTATTACAAGTTAACCCATCCTAAATTAACATAACATAGAACAAAATAACTACACAAAAGTTAGGTTAAGGTATGTTGGGTTAGATTAATCGACTTAAAGGCGTTACAATTTTTGAGTTTTTATGTACATTGCTTGTATTTCATTTTCATTTCACAACAGATAATTTTCCATTATTAAGTTTATGATGTTTAGGGGGAATTTAGGTGAAAAAACTTAAACAGTAAAAATGTGTATTAGATTAATAGAAATTGTGTTGTTTTTTTTTGCCACCAAAGATGGTTTTTCAACTTTTATCCAGGTGAAAGTTTGCATTTATCTTTAAATATCCCCTATGCTTATCACCTTGGCTTAAGCTATTAGCATAGTGCTAAACAAAATAATCTAAAAATTAGTATAATATGAATTACCTCCATGAGGATTCAATTTTGTTTACTTTATGGCTACATCATTGACACAACAAACAAACAAACATTGATAGACATATTATGATCTGTTGTAGCTTTGGATTAATGCATTAAAACTTTTGAAATTGTAATTATTGTTCATTTCTCATTAGGCTGCACCTGCAATGTATTTTAAATTATATTGCATTTTAAATTTCACTATTTTCAGCTTTGTTATCAAATTTTTTCAATAAATTTCAAACCAAACCAAGCTTTTCCTAAGCGTAACTGGACATAGCAGACAAGCATGATTGAATTTCACAAAATATTATGGTGTGTAGCAGAGGGGGCCAAACATTTGTTCACGATCCACCGGTCGATCGTGGCCACTAGTTTGGTTGATCGATTAAAAAAGATTGAGCGAAAGAAAATGAAAGACAGAGTTTGCAGATTTTTCTCAAATCAACATTCAAATATTGAAATATTGAAGCTGTGACTAATTACCATTTACATTCTTGCCTTTGTTGTGCCCAAGTAAATATTACTAACCCTCATTCAACCAACTATCCTAAAACTATGCAATGTCATGTATCAACTTGAAAGAGAAGTGTTTAATGAGAAAATACTTTTTTCAGGGAAATTATAGGCCTATTATTATGTGGTTTGATGAAAAACTCAGTTTCAATCAGTGAAAGAACTATAAGTTTTTATAGGCAATATAATTTTACTATTAAAACACAAAATGGGTTATTAATTTTTTACAAATAAAACAAAAAATATAAGCCATGGTTTCATAGTAGATTGCAGAGGACTTTTCTTCTCTGGAGTAGATCACTAGATCAAAAAGTCTGGCCACTCTTGGTATATAATATAGGGCAATGGTTTGAAAACTCAACTTTCTGCATTAGTGTAGTACCTTTGAACACACTTATGTTAATAATTAGTACCAGCCAGTAATTATGTTTGTTCCCTAAAAGTATAAGTGAATACGACAAATTAAATAAAAAAAGTACCCAGGTGATCAACCATTTGAATTCTAGATTTATTCACAAATTTTCATTACATATTATTACTTGAATATTATGTAAGGTACATTTTTTATAAATACCACTTCTAGTGTACCATATTGTAACTTATGTACAAAATGTCCAAACACAAGTTCTCATTTTACTTGCATTTATTACATAAGATACATAATGATATGGGCTACTTATTACACTAGATGACATATGAGTTACAGTATATCAGCTGAAAATAACTTCTTAAGCTTGTCCTCCAAGCTTTTTTGGACGTGTACTGGACGAAATTTGTCTTATTCGCCTCTTATGCTATACCTTGATATTGGTAATGGTGGTAATAAATTAATTTTAATAGATTCATACATCAAGTCATGTTATATTCAACTGTCATGTTTAATAGATGTTATCACTACCTATAAAATAAAAATATAGAATAAAATAGAAAAATGTTGACGGCTAAGAAACATTTTTGGAATTTTCTAAACTGTTTTTCCAACCAAAATAAGGGAAAAGATATAAAGATGTTTAGATGATAAATATGAATTAACTAAGCAAGATAATTGTACTATAAGAATGTTGAATTCTGCTGTGAAAATAAATGATGCTACAATGACTATATGATCTTTGAAAGAACTGCACGTCTGAAGAAGGAAATGTTTTTTTTCTTTCTTGCATTGTTGATTGTGGCCAAATATCCTCCCTTTAATTCTTTATATGAGAGGGCCAAGGTATACTTGGAATCCCTATTTTAGTACACGATAGTAATATTATGGGAAAAATTAACTTTTGCCACTATCGTTAAGTCTCTTTTCAGGATGAACGTTATGTTAACTTCTTTCTGTTTCCTTCACATGCCTACATTTTGTGTATAAAACTTTATATACACTCATAGTTAGTAAAGAAACACTGGAATATAATGCAACATATGTTCAATACTAAATTTATATGATTTTCTGAGTGAGAAGAGTTTCATATTTATTCAAACACATCATTCGATTGGTACCTCTCCACCCCCCACCCCCCACTGCATTGCTGCTTGGTTTAACAAACATGTTACCTGCTTTGGTGGCTGCATGTTCTCAGGCGCTACTTTCGTAATAGACTAAACCAGGGATGGGCAAACTTACTTACAGGAAGGCCAAATCTTTAAAAAATGTTTGGCAGGTCCAACATGTCTGTTAATTAATTTTTATTCCAATTTAATTTTAAAAATGACACATAATCCACTGAAATTAATAAATTTAGATACATTGAGAATGTATAGCAATCATAAACGTCTTAGTGGATTGATGTTTTTAAGTTTGTTCATAAGATTTATATGATGGGGAGTGAGATGAGTGAAACTGTGAGGGGGGTGATTCTCAAGAGAGAAGACAGAGAGAGGCTCATCAGTAAGTCAATTAGATCACTTTTTCTAAGTTTCATGGTTGAAAACAATTGTTCGAATGAATATGATGTTGCAAACCATGCCATGTATTTTTCAATGCGATTTACCAAGTTTTTAAATGTTAATTTTGGCAGGCTTTTTTATATATATATATATATATATATATATATATATATATATATACACAGTTTTGTCGAGTTTAAAAAAGCCTGCTTCCCAACACAACACATTTAAATTATTCATCCCTTAGGCCTGGTTGGACACAACAGTGAGCCGTGTTTTGACCATCTTTGAAATAGACTGTGTGAAGACTGGGAGATCTGGTTTTGATCCCGGTCAGGAGCAATGAAGGTGGTTTTTCCAAAATGGTTTTCCACTCTCTCTATAAAATGCAAATGCGGATGCACTTCTTTAAAATTAAACCATGCCTAATTCCTAACACATTAACATAATTAGTTCAAAGGCATACAACCCTAACGGGTAGTAAGATGCGGTGCAAAAGACATGTTCCGTCTGTACAATGGTACATATATATATATATATGTACATGTATACATTGCGCTTTCTTTTATTCATTCTTTTATTTATCTTTACATTTCCCTCTTGGTATTTAATAATGTTCGTAATAAGCAGGAGATAACTTAACTTTTGTTATTTGGCTAATAATACTCTCTTAATCAAAAATATATGCACAATATGCACATATTAGGTATTATAATCACAGCCATATAATAAAAAAAACACCTACAAACAAAATATTAACTTAATAAACATAACATTTTTTTTCTTGCTAACAAACAGTCAAAAATTTCATCCGACGAAATTAGGATTTCCTTAAAGAGGTATATCTAGTTATTAGGAATAGAGAACTTGCCTAAATCATGATTAAATTAGAAGGGGCACTGGAGTAGAAATAGTTTAGATCAAAACACATTTTTTTAAATACAAGTTTTGACTAATACAGACATTAAGTACACCACCACATAGCTAATATGACTGATACTTTATAAGATGGACACTTGTCAGAGTAGAAACTCATCTACCATGTCTGGGTTTGGCATCCACTTATCTGGGGAATAGAAACCGCTTATGAGGTTCCTCTCTAACCCATAATGGCTGTTTCCTTCAAACATGGCCATGCACATTACATGTGCAGCGGGCCATTTAGGGACTGATGACCTATTGCCCATCATTGATCCCTCTCATCGTCGGACAACTGGGAACCCCACCTTGACCAAACCAGCAGCATTGACCACCCCCCCCCCCCCCCCAATTGAAGTAGGTGCCTAGCCTCAGGAATCACCCTTAAATGGGCGTCTTGCCCAAGTTGTCCGGTGGGGACCTGATGGAGGTGGCCTGATAGGCTTTCCCGGAAGGTACAAGCTACCAACTGCCAAGTGTTGTAAGTGGTGAGTAAAAGGGAGCATTAACTCCCACACAGCTACCCTTCACAAAGATCTAGCCACCCTTTGTGAATGTTGCTTGGGGGACCGCCAAAAGGAGACACATTACCAGGATTACCGGACAAGGAACTTCCCGCTGGCAGGGGCAAGAAGCCTCTTGCCTCATCTGAGTCAAGGCAGTCGCCACAAAAATGAGCACATCTCAAACCCAGCCCGAGGATACCCCCTAAGATCTGGAAGCACCAAAGATTGAACTCGGGACCTTTGGATCTGTAGCCAGAAACTCTGACCACCAAAACGACAGACATCGTCTTCAAGTTAAGAGAATAAACAATTGCTCTTGTTATATAATACAACTATTTAAATTTTCTATCCATCTATTTAAGTCAAGTGCTGCCATCACTACTGTGCAGTCATAATGGAAAATAATCGGCTGTTGACAGTCAAACTTGAGTCCAACCAAGAGATCAGTTTACTCTATTATCCTGAAAAAGCTGTCTGTGGCAGTAGAAGTTTACCCTTAAAAATATGTATTTTCTAGTGTTTTATTTAAACAATTTTTACTCCATCATCACTCAGCTAAGTGTACTGGCTATCCCTCCAGATTTAAATCATTATTTAGTTACTAGGAACACAAAAACCAAATAATTGGTGTTACTTTATGGCTGTGCTGGAGGAAGATGGAGATATCGGCAGTCCAGAATTGATAAATTGGTTGTATCTTTGAAAACAATAAAATGACTTACGTATCCAAATAGTTCCTTTGGGTATTATATTCATAGACAACATTAAAAATTGTCTTGACTGACCTTGGATCAACTGCATTGCTTTTTTTTAAAATGATATGTCATATACAAGTTTTTTTTAGCATTGCGTCTTACTACTAGTTTGAGTTATACGCCTATATACTAATTTGTTAGGGATTATGAAGGTTTAATTTAGAGGAAGTGCATATACATTTGTGTGTCAGGAGAGTAGAAAATCATTCAGGGAGAATCACCTTCAGTGCACCAGACCGGGATCTAACATCAACGCCTTTGGAAGTCATAGTCTACTGCAACAGTAGCGCCTTAAGACTATGCGGCCACCAAAGCGGGTATAATACAAAAGATAATAACTTAATATAATAGACTAGATAGCTGTTTCCCGCGGCTTTGCTCGCGTGGAAGTTGATTATATACAAATACGAAAATATACATATGTATTTACAGATTAATTTAAAATATTACGTTACGTTGATGACCATAACTTGACCTCAGATCAAAAATAATGCAAGTCCGATAGAAACTTTCACCCCCTTTTTCATCCCTTATTAAATAAAATTTCCAAAATTCCTGAAACACGTATTTATTTGTTTTATGTCAATAACCGAAATACAAAATTTTGTTTATGTAACTTTCAAAATGACGGACTTTCATACATATTATCATCCCCTATTTGACCCCTTTGGGGTGGAATTTTCTAAAATCCTTTCTTAGTGGGTGCCTACATAACAAAATGAATATACAGTCCGAATTTCATGCTTGTAGCCTTGATAGTTTGCGCTCGGCGATGATGAATCATCAGTCAGTCAGTCAATCAGAACATGTTATTTTATAAGTATAGATTATTTTTATAATAAGAAGAAAAAGTTTTACAGGATTCACCTTAAGTTAATGTGAAAAAACACTCCTCAATGTATGTAGCAAGGATTAAAACTACAATAATAGCCCCAGGTCAAACACACCAGCTTTGGACGATTTGTGAGATTGTCGCCAAAAATATC
This sequence comes from Timema cristinae, assembly GCA_039000515.1. NCBI lineage: Eukaryota > Metazoa > Arthropoda > Insecta > Phasmatodea > Timematidae > Timema > Timema cristinae. Next base: position 20,893 of record JBCFYV010003754.1, read on the forward strand.
TGTCTATAGCAGTGTTTCTCGAATCGTGATAGGTGCATACCCCTGGAACATCGAGTTTAGTTGTTACTCTTTATCAATTTTTTTTAGGAATGTGTAGTTTTCTGCATTCTTCAGTTAACAGCGAAGTTGGGGTTGAGTTTAAAACAACTATTTTTGATTTTGTATATTATTTAAAAGATATTAAGATAGTTTCAATGGACTCAATTCCACTACTTTCAAAAGTAAAATACAGAAGTCAACACCACTATGTAACATCTAGTTCAAATTGTATTGCCTACCTAAGTCAGGTGTTAGCAGTGGGATGATATGAATTATTTTAAAAGTAAACAAAGAACTAAAATGGACTAACAATAACTAAATAAGCTCACATATTTTATACACAACTATTATTTTTTATTAACTTAGGCACTACTAACTTTGTTTTGGTTAGAATAATGTTTTCTTCATTAATGTTTATTGTTATAAATATTATTAATTATTATGATTAATTTATTTTAAATTCTTGTTGAACCAATATACAAGGTTAATATGCTTTTAAGTTTTAAAATTTCCCAACTTTTCCATATTTGACTTTAAAAAAAGCCATTATTTTATGTGCAAAACCAAAATTAAACATCACAGTATTCCTACTGTTTCTAGTTATACCTCAACATGTGATTTACAAAAAGATATTGTATATTTTTTGGTATTCGTAGAATAATTCACTTTTTTAAATACATTTTATACCTATTCTCTATATTATTGACCTACTATAAAGAGCCTAAGGGGAATCGTGCATAAGAACTTAAAAAAAAAACTAATTTTTAACTGTGTTTTGATTTTAAATTTGATTTTTTATATTTGACTCAATAACTTACTATGGATGAACGTGTACAATGTACATATTTCAATATGACCAACTGAATACTTTCTAAACTATTATACGTTTACTACTACATATAAAAATTACATTTTTAAGTAGTTTTTTATTTATTTACTTTTTATATTACTGTGCTAAGGTTTTAGATATATTTTAAATTAATGGTGGATTAGTTATGAATTAGAGTATTTCCTTCTGGAGGTCAGGTTTTTAAAATAGCTTGACACACGTTTCTTGGTGTTCATAGTTTTTAAACACCACTTCACATGATACATTTTTAAACTCCCACAAAGAACTCCCACCACCATCTATAGCACTTGAACATTACCGCCAAATAAGAATATTTAAAATTTGGCAAGCTGATATAAGGACCCCTGAAGATATCTCATTAGATATTAAAATTTGAAATTTATAAGTGGGAGTTGAAGAATGGTGGAGTGACAGGTTTCAACATTTTCAAAAATAATACAATACATTAAACTACTTTTCTGTGTGATAGAGAATTTAAATTCCTTAAGCAGTTACATATGGGGAGGGCTCACTCCAAATAAACATACAAGTCTGCGCATTTTTAATTTTGTAATGAAATTCTGGAAAATAGAGAAGAAGCTATAGTTAAAAAAAGACTTTTGAAATGGAAGAAAGCCACACTCAATCGTATTGTGCTTTCCTGAACTTTATTATTGTCATATCAATACTTTGTTATCCACACCACACGGCCACCAACAGGTCTCGTCCACGAGGCTTAAGATCCTCTCTCTGGACTCAACACGTCTGCTACCCAGTCTTGCTACAAGTCAACTCCTACTTCTAGTGACCTCTTAGTTCAAGTCTCGAGCTCGAACCGCCGACCCTCCAAGCCGCGCTGTGTAACCCTATGCTAGCGCCGTCTGGAGGTGACGTCACTACAGCTCGAACTAAAATACTAGCCTGATGCCAACCTAACCAGCAGTGTTATAGGATTCACTTTATACAGGATGTATGTCGATGGAATCCACAAAACAATTTGAATTTTCATGGTAAAAAAAATGAAGATGGACCAGTTATATGAAGGAATGCTACCTTTACTTCATCTTTCTTTTCCTGTCTTGCTAAAACGTAGCCCAGCCACCAATTGCCACTATAAAGTGCAATGGTATTGCAACAGATTTCACTGAAAACCAGTCTTCCTTTACGTATTGATACAGTATGTTCAACTGATGTTTGAGTAAAAGAAAAAGTTTGACCAAAATTTTTGTTTCACTTGAAGGTATGAAAGCATGTATACCTTATTAAAATATGTGTCCCACAAAATTTTATCATTATTTTGATATCCTTCATAATTATATCTGGTCGCTTTGATTTCATGATGTAAGTCAGTGTTTGCCAACATGGGGTATGGGCCAGGACTTTTGGGGATACGCGAAAATATTTTAATAGTGGTGGTAAGAGCTTAATACGCCAGAAGTGTAAGACAAAAGATCAGTCAAAAGTTGTGAAATTAACTACTGTGAGGGGTGGTGCTTTTTTTCGTCTATATTTGATCTCGAGAAAATTATTTAAATTTTAAACTAAGCAGTTCCTATAGTTATTAATAAATTAATAAAAGGTGCTAATTTTTATTGTAACTTTTGCTTTTTGAATGTAAAAATATATGCACGGTTTATTACAATGTTTTTAATCTCATTACTAGCCCATTTATTTTCAGTTGAAACAAATAAATCCAAAATAACTACTAATGTATTAACTAGATGTTTTGCTAATATTAAAGGCACAATTTATGGAAATGGGCTACCAAGGGGTACACGAGTGAAAAAAGGTTGGAAGCTGCTGATGTAAACGACTAAATCACACCTGACAATTCTAGGTCATACAAGAATATTTTCTTGACATATGTTATTCAATGCTGTCTACTGAAGTGGGCTTAGCTATATAAAACTGATTGTCAAAACTGGCAGTGAAGTTGTTCCCAACCAGCAAAATATCCGTTCCATATGAAGGTGAGGATGAGTCCAGATTGGTCCATAGCCAACCTAAACTGAGTCTAGACTTTCACAAACAATACATATTCATATTCTTTTGCCAACATTTTGTGTGTCAATCTTTGAAATCTGATTTCAGTAGGAAGAACAGTAGAAAATTTCTGGAAAAGTTACTAAGATTTCAAAATGTATCCCTATGCCAAAACATATGATTTGAAAGACCATATGTTTAGCAGCTATAGGTCCCACACCACTTCTTTGGTGCTGACTGACAGCTCACAGCTGATATCTGACAGCTCTGAAAAGTAACTAGACCAAATTATGTATCCCTCCGCCGAACCATATGATCTGCAAAAACATGTGTTTAGCAGCTGTCACTTCTGACAGTCAAATTTTAGGTCTCAACAAGAAACTTAAGTTTTATTTAAAAAAATCCAATTTTCTTATAAAAATTATCTAGAAAATGATAAAAAAAATCCAATTTTCTTATAAAAAATTATTTAGAAAATGATAAAAAAAATCCAATTTTTTTGGTTAGTATTAATATTATTAACATTATAATTGTGAAAAATCTGAATATCTATTACTACACATAGAAAAAAACAATCGAACATTTTTAAGTATTACAACATGTTGGTGACCTGGTGCTCTAGGGTTAAGGTGTCAGACTTCTGTACTGGGAGTCCGGGGTTCATTCCTCGGTCGTAGCACAAATTTATTTGATTGCCAAACCCTTTCTTGACCTCTGACAAGATGTGTATTAATCAAAACTTGTGAATTGGTGGAATGCCAGGCCTCCACCGTGGTTCGGATCCCATTTTAAACTGTAGGTTCTCCATTTCATTTCACAATCACCCTTCCTTTACACATTAGCGTAAGTGCGTAGAGCCCGAAAGGGTAGTAAGGCGCTGTGCTAATAATAATAATAATAATAATAATAATAATAATAATGATAGATATCAGAAAACATTCTAAAGTAATTTAAAGTAAGGAGTGGTAATAAAGTTAAAACTTGGTATATGGATTAATTAACTTTTAATATTCAAAAGATTGATTTTATTTTGCTTTTAATGAGCTACAAAATGTCATATATAAAAATTTTCAATAAATTTATATTAATGTCAATAGAATAAAAATATAGGTTTACGACAAGTCTAAAATTCACATAAAACATATTAAAATTTAGTAACAAAACTTTGATACAACAAATTAGTGAGAAAAAAAACTTAAAGATCTACAGTGTTGTAATTATGCTATAAAAGTAAATTTGTGGGTTAGCATCTCCCAAAGAAGTGGTTAATAAAGTTAAGAAAATGTTCTTGTTACAACGTTTTTGAAGAATTAATAATTATTATGTTATTTATAAAATCTAATCCTTATCTTGGTTCAGTCAAGTGTTTTCCAACGGGGTTCGCAAGAACTTATATTGTTTTAATATGTAGGCCTATTTATAATGACTTTAAATAATTTAATAAACAAAAATCAATATCCTAGAAAATATGTTCAGGCCTATAAAATAAATGACAATGACAAATCAAAAGCTATCCTAATTAACAAAAATCTATTTCAGATTTACTCCTCTTAAACAGTTGTAACAAAGTCAGTATCAATCAATATTTTAGAAAATATGTTTAGGCCTATAAAATAAATGACAATGACAAATCAAAAGCTATCCTAATTAACGAATATCTATTTTAGATTCACTCCTCTTAAACAGATGTAACAAAGTCTCTAATAAAAATACAATAACTTATAACTTGAAGTCTTACCTGGTATTTATTTAATCAATACTGGAGAAAGACTCGCAAGTATTTTTATTTCACTTCACATAATTTTCGGAACATAAAAATTTTAAAACACGATCTTTAGCCTAGAGGGCAACACAACACAATCTTGGGGTTAAAAGATTTATTTTATAGTCTTGATAGACTTAAATTTTCGAATATTTACTGAGAAACACTCGTTTTTTTATTTTATCACACGCTTTAATGTTATATTAGATAAGTAATTATTCAAAGATCACCAAAAAACCGTTTATTTCCCGAGGATAATACGCTCACACACCAAAATAATATTCACAAAAGAACACACAGATTAATAAATAGCCGAATTAGTATTTAAAAAAGACACTAATATTCAAATTTGTAATAAAATTATTAACGGGTAGAATAGACACGCCTAAATACAAATCAATAATACTAAACTATAAAATATTTTGTTCTTCAACTTGATGATTTACGCACATGGTTTTATTAAATTTATTTTATACGATAATTCAATGTTATACTGCATTTTAAAATTGTTGGATTTTGGTTATAAGAATAACCGTTTTGTTAGTTGCTTAATATTGAAGTTTTCTTTTGCTGTTTAATTCAAATTAATTTTTAAAAGCAAGAGAACGTTAAAAGTGGCCTTGTAAGCTGACAACAAATATGGCCACTGAATAAAAGGTGCCGGTTGATGACGTAGAAAAAAGAGGACCGTTGTCCGTTACGCGGCAAAGGTATTAATACTCTTTGTTTACAAGATTTAAACTTTATATTATTTCACAAACATTTTGAATGTTCTTTCTTCTTTATTATTACAAACCATTTGTTTATGTTAAAGATATACGAGGGCAGCTATAAAAATATTAATAACTGAATATAATACCATTAAATGTATAATTTCACGCTCTATTTAACCTGTTATTACCACAAGAGTTAAAAGAAAAACTAAAATGAAATTACTAGACTTTTTTTTCTTTAATTTGATTATGGAAAGTAAAATTATACTGTAATCTTTGGGGAAGTATTGTTAATGGTGATTGATAGTATTTTTAGTAATAATAATAGTAGTAATTAGTAAATAATTATTATTTACAAATATGGTGACAAAAGTTACTTTTAGACAATGTTGGCGTTACTGATACCATCTGCTAGCGTCTGCTAGCTGTCATCGAAAACCATAGAAGTGGTAAGTCCACTGTATCACTTTTGACAAGCAAGGTTTTGAAAACAGGAAAAGTTATAATAATTTAAAAAATGACCATTTTAATTTTTTTTAATCAAAAATAAACTATTTTTAAAAATGCAATTTTATTATTTTTTCATGTGTTATATTAGACATTGAAAGTAGGATATAATAGCTAGGCCTACACACTTACCAGAAAACTGTAGGCCTCAAAGTTCACAATTAAAACAATACATTGTAATGATATAGATTTTCTTGTCTTTATTAATATTTGAGATCATATTTTAGAGTAAATATCTTCATATTTCCTTTTTTTCAGTTAACTTAATTTAAACTCATCTTTTCTAAACTATGACCATGTTCCTTTTTTATTTCATTTAGCTGCACGTGTCAATGGCATGGTTTTATTTCCGGGTTGCATTGCGCAGTAATTTAATAGCAGGTGCAGAGTGACGCTGCATCATATTTAGTTTCGCGCTCATAGAAAGTATGCTCGATGGAAAGAAATCAAGTAATGGTCTGGGTTCGAGAGTATGGAATTAAGGGGTCCACAATCCCCAGCTCAGCAAGACACTTGGCTTGCTGATGCCACTTATCTTCTGTAGTTTTCTCCCGCTTGATGTCTAAGGGAGTAGACATGTGTAAGACGATTAAATAAAATGTAAGAATATATAGGCATACTGCTAGTCAATGTATATTGTGTAAAGTGTTTTCATAGTTGACAAAACTGTCTCAAATATCAATTTAAAGATGAGTGAAAATAAAAACTAACTAAATTTTGAAGTACATGGAAGTTTTTAGTATCTGTAAGATAGCACCCCTCATACAGGTTTAGAAGGTGCAGTGTTTACAAAAGAATCGCAAAGTGTGATGTTACAAATGGCGCTCAACGTGGTAGCAGTTTAGACAATGAGGTCTTTACAATTGGCATCCCAACTTAGAGGCTTGCAAAAGATATATCTATACAATTGACTTCCAACATGAGGCTCTATATAACACATGGCAGATCTTTACAATTGGCGTATAACGTGGTGCTACTACAGAAAAGAAGATAAAAAGAAGATCTTTACAACATATTATGTAATTTTTGGGGTACATCAGTCCCCTTCTTCAGCAGAAGATAGTTGAACACAGATTGGACTATTCACTATGGGATATGTGTATTATTAATAGTTAGACAGTATAATATGTTGGATGTGTAAGAGCTTAACTTGACTTAATATTTTGATAAGATAATGATTTTTAGAATAATTTAATGTCCATAACAAAATGTTAGCAAATTTTGGAGTTAGTTACTATCACCCCTGAACTTGTCTAGAGATGTGGCACGAACTTCTACCGCATCATCACCAGAGTTGAACTCATCTTCATCATCATCGTCACCTAAGTTGATTATTAAAGGTCATTTGCATCCATCTTTATATCTCTGTCCCAATTTTCTTGAATGAGTTTCTCGCAGTGGTCCATGTGTTTACTCCAGCTAAAACATTGTTATGTATTGACACATACTGGCCTAAATAATAATACAAAACAAACAGTTAATATGGGAGTAACTGTGGGTGATTGCAAAATTAGTATCTGTGCAAGGATCCTATGGCTTATCAAGGTTACCCATTAGCGTGTCACCCTCTTAGAGGATAAAATCATGTGAATCATGGTGTAAAGTAGTGATGGGCACAATCGAGTAAAAATAATCGAGTTACTCGATTGTGTTGTGTAATCGGTTGTACTCGATTCTTCCGGGATTACTCGAGTAACTTTACTCGGTCCTTGTTATTCTTTTATTTACTCTTTTCTTACCAGCTGAGTGAGAATCGACCTTATAGACTGGACTGTTTACCATGCTATTTCCATTTAAAAGGCATATTCCCTTAGAGCTCATTTTTCACCAACAGTTTCTGCCGCTACGCAAAAATGACCCTTAATGGTTTAAATGTTGCCCATGCATTTTCAATACAAAATACTTGCAGATGTAAAGTACACAATCGAAAAGCATGCTAACTAAGGTTATAACATTTCCGATTCTTTTTAAAAGTACTCGATGAAAGTTACTCGATTCTTTTTACTCGCACCTCAGCAGTTTTATTTCCACAATCGGAACCAATTATTGTCTTTCTTAATTTATTGATTACTAGATAGCTGTTGCCCGCGGCTTTGCTCGCGTGGAAGTTGATTATATACAAATACGAAAATATACATATGTATTTACAGATTAATTAAAAATATTACGTTACGTTGATGACCATAACTTGACCTCAGATCAAAAATAATGCAAGTCCGATACAAACTTTCACCCCCTTTTTCATCCCTTATTAAATAAAATTTCCAAAATTCCTGAAACACGTATTTATTTGTTTTACGTCAATAACTGAAATACAAAATTTTGTTTATGTAACTTTCAAAATGACGGACTTTCATACATATTATCATCCCCTATTTTGACCCCTTTGGGGTGGAATTTTCTAAATTCCTTTATAAAACTGAATATTTGATCGAAGATAACATATTTAAAAAAATCACATCCTACCGTCTGTTTAGGTTATACGCATATTGGAATTACTCTACTGGAGTGGAGATGAGGAGGGAAGCATTTTAGAGGTGATCTAACCGCATTTGCGTAGAAGAAGAGTGGGAAACCATTTAGGAACAAACCGTCCCAATAGACCCATCCAGGATTCGAGCCCCGCTCTCCCCGTCAACAGACCAGTCTAACACGAGAGTGAAGCCTTAGACCATCGGGCCTCATACGTAATGATGTCACAAACAAATGTTTTCCCTTTTAAAAAAGTACAATTATTATGAATTTATTTAGCAAGAATTTAAAAAGAAGTTTATTTTATTAAAAAGATAAAAAAAAATGTTAATCTTTTTTATTGTGAGACTTCTTAAAACGCATACTTTTGTATTGGACTGTACATGCAACATGAAACCTGAAGATAACACTGTCAGTGTCAACTGCCCCCTACAGGAAGAGATTATGGACTTGCTATTAGTATCGAATTCCATTGCAAGACTCCCGAGTAATGTTGTCCAACCGATTGCCATGGGACGATTCGTTAAAAATTACTCGAGTAACTTTACTCGATTCTTTTTAAAGAGAATCGAATAATTACTCGATTCCTAGAATTACTCGATTGTGCCCATCACTAGTGTAAAGCACTGATCAGGATAACACGAAAGATCTGTTAAGTCCATGTTAAAATGTTTGTATGGAGTTTTCCGCATTTGTGCTACTATCTAGACAAATATGTGAGCACTTTTGTTGTATTAAATAGCGGTCTCGGTGGCTCAGTAGGTATTTTAATTGCGTACCACTATTATTACTATTATTTTGATTTTATTTTTACTATTAGTTGTTCTGCTAATCCATTTCACTTGAACAATTTTTTTTTTAATATTTTTAAGACCAAATGAATTTAAATAAATATTGGTTTCTACAAAAATTATTTACATTGGGTCAATATTAAGTTTTTTTAATAAAATCTGTTCAAGTGAAAATGGTTGGCACAATATAGTTCTTTAACCATTTCTAGAAAAACTAGAATCAACACATCAAGTTTAAATTAATGTTTAAGGAAATATAATTAAAAAGCAAACTAAGTTTAAAATAATCTATATTTATTTAAAAATTTAAACTTACACATTTTTTCACAAAGTACACAATATTTTTCAAATACAAATAAGTGTACATGTCTTAATATAAAAAAATAATCCCAATTAAAATCACCATCTATGTTTATTTATTTGGCATGAACATAATATTAACATGAAAAAAATCAATCAAGTATTATTATTATTAGCACTGCGTCTTACTTCTCGTTCGGGTTATACGTAAGGGTGATTGTGAGATGAAATGGAGGACCTACAGTTTAACGTGGAATCCTGACATTCCACACATTCACAAGTTGTGATTAATACAAGTCTTGTCAGACAGAGGTGAAGGAAGAGTTTGGTAATCAGATAAATCTGTGCCGGGACCAAGGATTGAGCCCCAGACCCCCAACACAGAAGTCCTACACCTTACCCCTAGACCACCAGGTCACCGATAATCACGTAATAAAACAACTGTTAACCATTTTGTTTTGTTTAATTAGCGATAGAATAGTTGTTTCCAACCAATTGCTCACTCACTTGTTTCAGGGCTGGGGAGGTGGGGGTTGAAATGTCTGTTGAGTTAAATTATTTAAAGAGGTTACAATGGCTTTAGAGAAGGTGTAAAATTCAAAGAGAAATTAACAATTATAAAACCTAATTTACTGCAGTTAAAACAAGTAGGCTATCGACAGGTGTGCAGTCTTTATTGTATGCTCGTTTGGGTCGCCGGTGATGAGGTCGGGATTCAAATACCAGTCTGGTAAACTAGCTGTAAATTTTCTTAAGCATTTCTACCCTCCCCCTCCATGCAAAAAAGGGTATATTTAAACTAAATTATACCTCCCCCACCAATGTAATAAAATGAGCAAAGCCTTGAAGGGTAGAAGACCGTTAAAAAAGACATTAAGACAAAGTTAATTTGAACACTTCTATGTTATCAAGGAATCACAAGGATATCATGGACAAAAAATTAGGTCAAACCTTGAAAACATTCGGAAACCAATAAAAATAAATGGTACGGAACCCCGCAGTATCTCTTTACAACTAAAACTCATAAAATTGTATCAATAGACTATATTTGCCAATATCTCAGAAACTGTTGGTTTTAGAAAATGTCAAATTAAAGTTTTTTATTTTTAATAGTACTACAATTTTGCAATGATAAGTTATTTAGTATCTCAAATAGTTGCAGAAATACGGAAATTAACGCTTCTGTTAAAAAGTTTTCATGGGAAAATGAAAATAGCCAGTTTTTTCCTCCTTCAGTAAACTACCCTTAATTTTAGGGGTAGATATCCAAATCCAAAAACCTCTCAGGTCAACCCTATGAAAACCCTAGATACCAAGTTTTTAGCTCGATCAGTAAAATAGTTTAGGGTCTAGTTGGAGGTACAGACAGACCGACTGAAATTCAAAATCATTTTTTCAGATCCAGAGAGTTATGAAACGTCAAGATTCATCAAAATCTTGAGTTCGATTTTTTTTTATGATCACCATATTTTCTCTACCTGTAAGATAGCGAGAAAGTAAAAAGAGAGTATCAATCCTCTAATCTTCAAATACAAGTGAGTTAGATGTCTATTTTTGAGGATTGTTTGGGATAAATTTGTTAAATACTTTTGCTTAATCCTTGGAAAGTCTTTATCAAGTAAAGATTGAGAAACTCTTAGTTCCTGAACTATTTTCAACTGTATTTGGCACAAACTTTCACAACATACTGGGCTGATCTTAATCAGTAGGTATTTAATTCTAAATCCCTTGAATGTTGAGTTAATTTTTATAGAGTCAATACATGGTTTAAACATTTTTCATGTTAAGTTTTTTTTTAAATATATTTTTACTTGGTAAGTTAGTTTGGGAGTACGCTTTTTATCACTTCGGGAATTGTTTTGTATGTAGCTCTAGTTCGACAAGGAGTTTAAAAAAATTAGTAACAACAGGGTTGCCACTATTTTCTTATTACAAAATTCCTTCTTTTTTCCAGGTTTTCCAGAGGAAATTTTCATTTTTCCAGACACCTAATAGATATTATAAATATAATTATAGGGACATAAAATTTTGTTTTAAAGAAAGTTTTAGAAATGAAAGAGTGGTAATTAAACACATGTTTAAAAATTATTTTGAAAACAGATGAGAAATGAATGACATACATTTTCTAGAAAGAAAAATTGATTTTATTTGCTGTATGCCCTAAACGGAATGAAATAAGAAAAAAGTGTAAATACCAAAAATACATTTTTTTTTAGTTTAAATGTGGTGGGGCCTATCTACAATGTCTTACTTGATTTAAAAACACGTTAACCAATCTTAATTATTGTATATGTACTGTAGGCCTATAGACTAAGTAGCCCACACAAATCGTGAATAATAATTTACAATAATGAAATTAGCATGTGATTTCCCTCGCTGATTCAGGTGCATTTTCTCTAATAAACCGCCACCCTCTTCCCTACCATATTGTAATAGATATAAAAAAAAGTCAACTCTCAATTTAGCGGGGTAATGGAGGGCTACAAAACCCCTTTATATCAATTTCCATGGTAAATCTGCAAACCCATTGAAAACTACCAAATACATTAAGTAACGATACAACACAATCATATATAAATGTATCATAACTATTGCTGAAAAATCAAGCATCAGTAAAATACCCTTAAACAACTTTTTAGCACAAACACAATGATTAGGCTTAAGGCCCAAGATACCAATTTTGAAACAAATTGTTAAAGCATGTTTTAAAATATTTTATGTTTTTGAAAAAAATCACTCATCAGTAAACTAGCCCTCAACAATTTATGCTTTATGTACCAGCTTGTCCTGCAGAGGTGTCCGAAATTGACTCGCATCAAAATGAGATGCACAAGTGTGTGCATAAATAAACTTCTCTCTATGAGCCATCAAGAGTCGATTTTGGGAGACGTCTACCCATTTCAGATACCTGGAAAAATTAACCAATAGTCTAGTGTTTATATTTTATTTCCTCAAACTGTAAACAAACAAATCATTTCTTCTAAAGTATTGCCAATCATGAACCAAATAATAGGCCTACTGTTAACTAGAACTATTGTTTCTTTTTTTTTAGCACCATGTCTTACTCCCCGGTAGTGTTATATGCCATTAAATTGACTCATAAAAGAATGTATTGCCTATATTATGATTATTATTATTATTATTATTATTATTAGCACCGTGTCTTACTACCCATTCAGGTTATGTGCGCATACGCTAATGTGCAATGGTAGCGTAATTGTGAGATGAAATAGAGGACCTACAGTTTAACGTGGAATCCGAACCACAGTGGAGGCCTGGCATTCCACACATTCACAAGTTGTGAACGAGGGTTGAAGAGCTCAATAATTTCACAAATCATCAATAAGAAGCAACACCAAAAATATTCACAGAAGAATATTGACAGCTTCTTCAAACCTAGGTCTACTAAGCAAAATATCATCACAGTGGCAAACCTATCACCATCATGCTTGTGTAATAGGCCTAGGTCTACTGAAATAGGTCAGTAAGTAAGCACATACAGTACAGTATATAGATAATTTGCCAGTAGTACTATAGGCCTATTGTAATGTCAACCTTCCCCATTTGAATACCTAACTGTGTTATTTGTGTATGTCTCTTATCTGATATGTATAGTTTACCTCGTCACATTAAAGTATATTACTTTAGATAAATATAAGTTTTAATTTTTTAGGCACAACTTTATTTCCCCTCGATAAGAGGGACTTTTCATAACTCGAACAGACCCCCGACCCCTTTAGTATGAGTTATCGAGCGTTGACTGAATTTCATAATTTAATTAAAAATATGTCATTTATATCCAAGAGATTATGTTTTGTTCCTTTGGGATGGTTAATAATAATAAAAATGTTAACTGTTATAATATATTAAAATACTTTTTCCTTAATATATGTAACTTAACTATAGAAATTAATTTTACCATTTTATTTTAATATCATAGTAACCATACTATCTTGTGTGTATTTATATTAAAAAATATAAATAAAATAAAAAATCCCAGCACACTACTGTACTGGTGTACTATTTAGTGAGCCAGGATTCACAAGGTAATCATGCTTAATTAATAACTGTATCATACTCGGCAGTTAAAAAATATAATAAACATAAATAAGATTACCTCAATTTGTCCCATGTTGGAAATCGGAAAAATGTCAAGCCAGGATTTATCATGGAAGATCCGTAGCATCCTGTCCCAAAGCAATTGTGGACGACTAGCATTGTTTTTATATTAACGTAAATAAAACTACCAAGTGAGACTGAGATACGCTAATTATAAATTCCACTGTCAATACAAGTCAAAATATAAATATTCAAATACAAAAAACCAAACATATAATAAACAATTGAAAATTAACACTAATTACAAAATATTAACTAAGGAGAAAACATCCTTGAAAATAATACAAATGGATTTTAAAACGCAAAATAAGTCAAAAGGAGACCAATCTATATAACAAAAATATAGTTTAACTAAAGAACACAATGAAAAATATGTTAAGATGGAGTCAAACAATGAGTCAAATATTGGTAATGTGTTCGGTGGGTCTAAAATTATTTCAAAATTCACATGATGAAGAAAAATAAATATGTATTTAATAAAAATTAAAATTTATGTTGAAAATAAATACATTTTCAATACAGGAAAAAATAGAAATAAAGGATTTTTAATTAAAATTAATGAAAAAGAGTCAAATATATTTCGACTGGTGCGAGCTCTAGACAAATATGTGAGCACTACATGAAGAATAAAGACAAGGAGGAGAAGGGAAGAAACATCATACAAAATTTTACTATCCCAGTGTCAACCCCATGGTGTAAAGGTGGACAAATGTTGGTTAAGGGCAACAATTTTATACAAGAATTAGGCCTATGCATACATGTTTAACACTTTCAATTCAACACATGTGCTCAGCGAGACTTTCCATACACAAACTGTCATTGTCTCTGATGGCCGACAAGACAGTATCCAATGTCACATGTGTTCTGAGAATTATCAATAAAAGGCACATAATTGAATATTTTGCGCTTCAATAAAAAAATAGTTTACAAATTACAGTTAATGTAAATATGTTCAATAGTTTGTATAATACAATTTATACATCTATTGCTGTTGAGGGCCAAACATTCAAGATAAAACATTAGCTTAATTAATTTATTTTATAGCACTAACTACGGTATTTATTGGGGTCATGGAAGAGAGACTTATGGAGATAGACCTGTTTTCTTATAAATTTAAAATGGTTATAACGCATGCAGAGTAATGGAGGAGTTACGTTTAAAATAATTTATATTTCATAATATTGTCCAGGCTCATAGAGGCATATATTGATAATATGGAAATGTCAAGAATGTCATTGTTAGTTATTTCCTATAGTGTTGTAACCATTAGATGTTACATTCTCAAATTAAAGTAAACTATTTGGTGGCTACGCAACTTCTTGCGTTTGATTCTCTGCGTCATGGATTATATCAATGAATTATCCTTGTAACTAATGTAAACTTGGAATTGAAGTAATTAGTAGGACACGAGATATCACACAGTATTTTTGTACTGTAAATCCTATACCTTTATTCATGGGTATCAATAGGCTTATTTATATTTATACCCGTTTTTGGGTAACTATTTTTGAAAGACCTTAAGTCATGTTATTAGGTAATGTAAATTGAGAGATCTGTTTGGGTAGTAGTTCTACCAGATACCTGAAAGACGGTACATTATATGATGAAATGTTTTCTTTTACAGTAGTAGCTATTGGAAGGTTTTTGAATTAAGGCCATATATTCCTTTGTCTGTTTTCTGCTTTGAGCAAATTAAAATATACATGATTGAAAACAATGCTATTTTATCTGTTGTCATTTAAAAAATGTACGTTACATCCTCCCTGTCCTGTAGTTTTAGGGGCCTTACCTATAGGAACAGCGGAGGGTGTTGCAGAAGAGACACCTTTAAAGGAAAAGAAAATATATCAAAGGTCGCAAAATACAAATTTTATCGCATAATTTTCATTTTTTTTTATAATCTCCAATAATATATAATAACTATTTTCTTTATCCCTGACAGTTTTATTTTAACACATTTTCTAGCTCTTTATTTTGTTATTTTGAATTAATTTTTTTTTCTAGTAGCTTAAGAATTTAATCAATTAGAAATATGAGAATATTTGTATAAATCTTATTTATATTTTTTGCATTAAGTTATATAAAAGAGTGTTAACATAATTAAAAAATAAATTTTGTTAGATGTGCTTGGCAGATATTAAAAATAGTGTCTAATTTATATAGTAAATAAACTAGGCTTAATCATAGCAAACCTTCTACAAAACTTTAATTATGGAATAATGTGTCACTAATAAATTTGTTTTAGCTGCTCTTAGAACGAAGAGTAAATATTATTAAAATTAAAATATAAGCATTTTAATATATAGCTTGAATTAAAAACTACAAAAAAAAAAGGAAACTAAACTATTATTTTATTTTCCCTTGGGTGCCTATTGCTTGGTTTCAATTCATAATAACTTACGAAGGTATTTGATAAGTGACATCCAATCCATTCGCCTATATATATATATATATATATCAAGCATTTTTTTCCCCCACTACAGCGTTTTAATAGGTTACAAATTCGGGCTATACGTCAAAATACCTCAATTAGCTTATCAAGTTTTTCGAAAAACCAAACTTAGCTAATGGCTCATATAGCCTACCAATTTATTTCTATTAACTAAATCAGGATTTAAAAAAATCTGTATAATTTATGTACTGTCATGTTTACACAAATAAAGATAATTTGAGGTTAGTTTAGAATCAACTCATTTTTGAAAATTAGGCATTTAAAAAAATAGCCAGAACAATTTTGTTTAAAATATATAGTCTTATATAAAGTTTGTTTTTTGTGATCAACAAGATTATGTGTTTGTCTATCCCAGGGAAACTTGATCAAAGATTGTTTACTCAAAACCCACTAATCGTTGATTTGAAGATATTAGTTTTCGCTAGAGTTTAAACCATAAAAAAGGTATATGATATGAAAAAATATTTTTTGGAATTCTCGCCTTTGGTAGTGTGTTGCGACTATAATTTAGGCGATGCTATATAGTCCAATGTTTTAAGATACTTGAAAGCGCCTGACAATTATTTTGATATTAATTTAAATTTTATATTGGATTATTTGTTTAATTTTACAGTTTTCCACGTTTTATATATTCAAAACTAACTTTTGTTTTAGTATTGTGATATATATTTAAAAAATGTTGTATTTCAATCTACACCACTTCTCTACCCTGTGGATTATATGTTCATAGCTATGATAACTAGTGTAATGTTATACTTAATTTACAAATATAATATCTATTCCACAATATGTAAAATATTATTTCACCTATAGTTTGCAATATATCATGGGAATTTATGTAATTACATAATTTTCACTTATCTCATACATATAATAAATAATTTTTAATAAATAAACAATTATTTGTTGGTATGATTATTTCTTTTACAAGTTTCACAGCCAATGATGATTTAATATACCTTAGGGAGAATATAATAACTAAACATATCAAATAATCAACCAAGGAATATTTATAGTTAGCTTAGGCAGTCTTAGACAGTCAATGGAGGAGGTTATCAACTAAAGGTTGACGGTAAGTATGATTAGATATCAACAGAAAAATTCAAACCATGAAACTGACAATAGCACTAGGTTCCACTATTATGAAGGGTTGTTGTAGGTACCTAGTACTACCTACACCACCAAGTGTGCTCGTGCCACAATTTCAAATATAGAAACTGTGGAACCTTTAAATTGTTGATTTTAGAGGACTATTTGCACGTCTGATGTAAGTTCAAAGCCAATGTTAGATAAAAACGGTTAGTTTATTGGGGCAATTTCAGAAAACTATTTGCATGTCTTATGTGAGTTTAAATATAGTATTTTATTAAAGTGCCCGAAAGAACCACATTTTCGTACCGCAGATTAAATAATTGTCTTAACTAAGATCATTTACATTAATTATTTTTATTAAAGATATTAATTAATCATTTACTTTTTTAATTCACTAATACCTGGTTATAATTTCTTTGGTTGAATTCATATTATTTTTTCTATGGCGGTTTCTATGGTGTATTTTATCACCAAATATGCTCTCATGCGCTTTCTATGATTCTTTTTGGAACTATATTATATATTTAGTTTTATTAATGTTTCTAATTTTTTATTAAAAACTGTTAGTTTATTGTAGATGTGGAGCTTTTCAGCCCTCTTAATATCGCTTGGTATCCAGGTGGCTGCCCATCACCAAACAACATCTTTGTTTTATTTTATTTATAATAATGGAAATTGAAAAGATTATCAATACTGTTTTCCAAAGTAAAGCGTTGTAGGACACTAATGACGTCCATCACAAGAATTTGTGAGTCCTAAAAAGGTTCTAGGAAGAAATATGTGTAGAATTAAACATTCCCGTTTCGTTAAAGTATTGTTTATTTTTGATATAAATTATGGATATTAGATAATTAAACATTCTAGTTCAGGAAAAATAATTTTGTTATATGCATTAGTTGATATATTTGGATTAAACATACAAGTATATTTTGTTATTTGTAACAATTCCTAATATTAAGCAAAATATATTCTGGAAGAAGTTTGTCGTTTTGCCAAAGAAAACATCCTACTACGTCAAAATAATTTAAGAATGTTTTCATGATTAGAACAG
>JBCFYV010003755.1:0-26331 GCA_039000515.1 Timema cristinae
TTTTCACCAATAAAGTATTTTTTTAAAGTAAATTAATAAATATTCCATGTAATGTAACTATTAAAAGTGGTTTGGTTTGTTAAGTTATAACTAATTCAGTTAAGGAAAGCATATTTTATTTATATCTCTTTTAGAACTTTTAGAACAATATTAGTTCTAAATAACAGTATTGTATCACCTCTCCTTTTTGATTATAAATAATATTACCAATTTAAAAGTAAATGTTTACTTTGTAGTAAGACTTGTAGAAGGTCATAGAGGGAACTTCTGTTATTTCTGTTGAATACAACTCCTTCAGTTGTTTCTTGAAGAAATGTTGGATGTCCCACAGAGGGGTGTGATGGTGGACCTCGATGACCCAATTTGTGCCAAGGTCAAAACTACTTGTTTTATGTTGATTATCTGGATTCATAAACAAATAAGCTAATATGTGTGTAATCACTCTTGGGAGGTGAACCATAGGAAAATTAAACTTTATTGATATATTTTAATTAGCTTTCAGTGGTCTAGGGGTAAGGTGTCAGACTTCTATGCTGGCGGCCGGGGTTCAATCCTCGGTCCTGGCAAAGATTTATCTGAATACCAAACCCTTCCTTCACCTCTGACAAGGCATCTTGTGAATGTGGGGAATGCCAGGCCGCCACCGTGGTTCGGATTCCACATTAAACTGTAGGTCCTTCATTTCATCTCACAATCACCCTACCATTACACATTAGCGTAAGTGCGTATAACCCAAACGGGTAGAAAGACGCGGTGCTAATAATAATAATAATAATAAATAATAATAATTAGCTTTCAGACCAAGTTCCCAAAGGGCTGTTTTTTTATCCTCACTCCATTGAAGTGTGTAACCTTAAAGTTCACCAATCTCATACAAAAAATGTTTTCCATTGCGTCTTACCAACCATTTGTGCTATGCACATATGTACTGATTATGCTAATGTGTTTGGGATAAGGAAGGTTGGACTTAGAAGTAGTGTTTCTGCATTTTCATGGCAGGAGAGAGGAAAACTATTTAGGAAAAACCACTTTCAGAACACCTGATTGAGATTCAAACCTTGCTTTCTCTATCGTTGTGTGTCCAGTCTACTGCGAGTGTGCCGCTTATACCATTTGACCACCGAATCATGTATGTAAACCATTCGTCAAAACCGGCTTTATGTCATACTAATGCACACGATGAATACTTACTGTTTCAAACTACACTACATTATGCATACCTGAATTTCAAAATGTTCATAACACTATTTTAACTATAAATTCTGGAATAACTTTAAGGGATAATCCATACCTAACACTTTTTCTTAAATCATCCATGTATACATTTAGCCCCCACATTTTTCCTAACAGCATTATGTGGCTTACAGATTACCCCTAGTGAAGCAACAACTGTAAAATTAGTATCAAATGACTTCGCTTGTATACCCACTAGAAAACATGACAGTAACATGCATACTAAACAACATGACAGCAAGATAATTGGAAGTCTTGACACCATGTCTCAATCTTTGTCTATACATTGAACTAAGGGATTGAAGATTAATTTCCATCAAAACTGATGAATTTATTCTCCATGCCAGTGATGAATTAATTAACAGCCGAGTGACATTTTTGGTGTCTGTTAGAGTTAAGTTAGTTTGTAAATAATGTGTTTATATAATTAGTCAATTTACCACGTTTTGTTTGATAAACACAGCCTTGGCATTTTCTTCTTCTATTAATGGCATCACATCTCGAATATTCTTTTAGATGATGAGGCATATATTAGGCTTATTAATAAAGAACTGAAAAACAAATCATTTAAATAGATACAAGTTTCTGACATTTTATAACAATTATTTTA
This sequence comes from Timema cristinae, assembly GCA_039000515.1. NCBI lineage: Eukaryota > Metazoa > Arthropoda > Insecta > Phasmatodea > Timematidae > Timema > Timema cristinae. Next base: position 1,844 of record JBCFYV010003755.1, read on the forward strand.
CAAGTGAGATATTAAAAAATTAAGATAGTTATTATTTGTGACAGTTTCTAAATGGTTCTTCTGAATTGGTACTCAGGAGTTGTCAGCAGCCCTTAAGACAGCATGCTGAACAAAATGGAGTCCTCATGGTGTGTCTATAAACAAAGATGAAACAAAAACGAGTTATTATAATTAATTGGATTGCATAGTTATTGCAATAGCTAGGCTATAATAAGGTTCTTCTTTCACTTATTCATACATCAAGACATGTGATATTCAGCTGATACTTTTGATATATACTAACAATAGGCTCTTCCTACAAAATAAATAAATTGTTATCAAAGTTGGCTGCAAATAAAATATTTGAATTTTAAGTTCGTCTGACCAAAATCCTGTTACAAATAGTCCTCCTACCTGCAATAGTATCTCATAAAATGTATAAAATACATCTTTAAGGCCTAATGTGTGAAGCTTGCTGATAAAATTAAAATTACAGAGTAATTTTAAACCAATTAATTGTGTTAGATACTACTTACAAAGAACTGTTTCTTAGGTTTAGTAGAAATGCAGTTAGGCCCTAATTGACTTACCATGAGAAATATATACTGATATTGTGCTAGTACAATATAATTGTAATAACAATAACCAGGGTTGTGGACTCGGTAGGCTATACCTTCGACTCTAACTCCTATAGTTTTCTACTGTCTTGACTCAAGAGTCCTCCATCATTGGCAAATGTATATAATATTAATTAGCAGGTAATAAAGACTATACTATATAGTAAAATAATTTTACTATAGTAAATGTATTGCTAATTAATATACATTAAAATTTTAAAATGCTAAATACTAAAATGATAACACAGGAAATTTCATAATCACCACCACATGAATCACAAGGCTACTTAGGTCCATAAAACATAAAATATATATATTTTTTATTATAATTTCTGAAAAAGAAAACTTTCCCACATTTCTATTAAAGTAAATATGCATTTAATTGTGCATTTAATAAAAATTAGAAATAGTTTTTAACTGAAAAAGAGGTTATAGACCTACCTTGAAACCAAAGAATGTACAAACTTAAGACTAACAGAACATTCATAAGCATTTCTCCTAATTATACTTTACCAATTTTTATTTTGAATCGGAGTCAGTACCTTTCTACCGACTCCAACACTGACAATAACTACTGTGTATAATAATTAATTGCTGTTCCTAAGTTAGCATCAAAGTACTGTGAATATTTAGTGGAGAAAATATTGTTGCTATCTAATGGTTTGAATGTAATGCTAAGATATTATTAATCTCAGGAAGCTAACTTATTAAATTCTCTATTAACTTTGTTCCACTGGGTTATGAACAGGAAAGTGGGTGAAGTACCTATATGCAACCTCAAATACTTTGAAGGTCAGAAGTGCAGACACATCAAGGGTTTACCGCCAACAGTGTGGACATTTTCTTTGGAATACAGGATATGGTCGAATGGTCCACAGTTAACCTACAAATAGTAGAACAAAGTTATTAGGGGAATGATGCGTAAGCATCTTATCATATAATACATTGTATCTCATATGAGAAATCAAATCATTAAAAATTTATCAGTTTCATTATACTCACAAGAAAACGGTGAATCCAATGATACTCTAAATATATGTATTTGAAGCTATTTTATTTTTAGAGCATTTAGAAAACTCAATAAAACCCAAGTATAAGCCTAGACCAACGCGTCGTTTGAGTCATTATACCTCATGATATGATGCTATCTTATACTACGAAATTCAAATAATTTATTTTGTGAATATTAATTGAGATACTAATTTATCATTGAATGGAATGTCAACAAGGTAAGATCAAATCAGCTGTCTAATTACCACAAGGAAGATTAAGTAAGCTTATAATATAAATAAATATATTAATAAGCTTGAGTGTAGTATCATGGGATTCCCCACATTTTTTAAAAGTACAATGATAGCATATATTTAATGATTTTCAGGTTTTATAAAGGAAAAAGTTTGTCTAAAAGTTTTGAATATTGGGTATCATCCCCGTTAATACTTTCACCAAATAATAGAAATGGCAGTTCCGATTTTTATGTTTTGCATTCACATAAGGCAGACCTAAATCTTAACTTTAAATTGTATTAGACCAAAAAAAAAAAGTTGCTCTCTGGCTAGGTTAACATTATTCTGTAGGCATATGCAACTTTAGATTCACAGAAGAAGGAAAATGTAACATTTATTATTCTAAAACACCTTTTATGAGCATATACATTTTGATAAAAGTTTGTTGAGAAAGATTAGTTTGGGTTAACTTTATATTAATATAATTTATTAAACATTAACAGGCCGTCATCAAACTATAACCTAACATCCTGAAGGATTAGCTAGTTATATCATAATATAACCTAGGCCTAGTAAAGGTTTTATAACTTTTTTTAAATAAAACCGAGGCTTAACATAAGGTCTTATAACTTTTAAAATTAAATATACCAGAGGCAATAATAGTTAAGAAGTATATTCCCTTAAAAATTATATGCCTGGATTCTATGTGTCTTAACTTATAAAAAGTGAGGTATTTATAAACACTTTTCACTTGCCAAACTTGCTTAAACAATTATTTATTCTTAACTTACAAAGATTGTCAAATATTTGATGTTCTAAACTTGTAATTACAGTTGTATACAGTTGTATAGATAAGCCTTTATTAAAATCATTATCCTTCAAGTCGACAATATATTTATATAAAAATAGCCCAAAAGTTTGAAACTGAGCGTTTAGGCCTTAATTTTTGTTTGAAAAATCATTTGATTACATTTGGGTGCTCATAATATATTTTCCTATTTGTTAGTTTAGGTAAAGATTTTTTTTCTAGTCAATTGATATATTGAGTAGTGGAAAATATAATAGAATAAATATTGTGTAGCTACTAAAACCGATGTGGTACATTACCTAGACATCACACATACTATCTCATTTAATATAATATCAGCGTTACTTTGTTTTGGATTTAATAAAACACAGCTATTATAAATATTACATGAGAGTGTAGTATTATAATCCCTAAATTCACAATCTAAACATATTTAACATTAATAATATGACATGAAAACATTTACTTGCCTATGTAACGAGATCTTTGACTTCCTACCCCGTGCTATTGAACCCCTCGATACATTAATCGGTGGCGTACGAGACTCGTCGATTGTAAAATCTGTCAAAAGGAGATCCGGAATTGCTTTTTGCTCGTAAAGAGAGTAAACGGTCGTAAATGACATGACGACTCTCTTTCAAAGGGAAAGAAAAAATCCAGAATCCCAGTGCAGGATACAATGATGATCACGGTTTTTGGAAACATCAAAGCTATTTAAGTGTCAGTCTCTCATTCAACACAGCGCTGAGAAAAACTGAAAAACACTGCCCCTATGGTTGTGAAGTCAGAGTCCAAAACCAGATGGAGAGCAAGGACAGAAGCAGTGAAACCTATTGAACAAAAGTACCTTGAGAAGATACTTCAAGTTATCCAGGACATGACAAATGATGAAAATGAAACTAGTGAAATAAGAAGTAACTTTCTTTCACTTTATTATTGATGTCAAGAGACTGTGTTACATTGACGATATTAGGAATTTAAAGCAGAAGTGTAAACATTTGGGCAAATTTTACATCTGTGATGTTGATGTACAGCAACTATATGAAGACATTTTAGATTGTGGAATGTTTTTATCAAGCCGGGCAAACATGAAACTATCGAGACTTAGCTTCTAGAATGTATTGTTCAATATGGAGATGAGAGCATTTTCCCCAATCTTTGCAGTGCTATTTAGATACTGCTAACCATCGCCAGCTGTGAGAGCTGAAACTAATACTTTAGTATTTAAGAGCCTTCATGGGTAAAAGCAGATTGTGTGATCTTGCTCTGTTGAGTGTGTAAAGAGAAGAAACAGAAACAACAGACTTTAAGCACATTATAGATCATTTTGCATCGGTAAATACAATGAAGGTGCATTGGTAATTTTCTTGTATTGCCATATTGTGTTAAATAAAAGATAAATGAGCTTGTCTAATTTTGAGCTGGTATTATGGTAAAGTTGTTTAAAAAATTTGGGTGTCAGGTGTTTGGACAGGGATGCAATTTGAGTGCTTGCCATAGGCGTTATTTTATGTAGATCTTCCACTGCGTATTTCACAAAATAAAGAACTCTCATATTCATTTAACATCAATTATGTAATGAAGGGAAATTATGGTCAGTATACGTTTATCACTTTATAAAGAGAAATTATATTCATGCACGTTTGCAATAATTACATTATTAGCGGCTTTGTCATAAGAAAGGTACATTTCCTTGTTCAAATTTAGTCCTCTGGAATGTCCTATTATAAGCTCCCTTTTTTAGATTGTGAAACTTCATCTTCTTTCCTTGTTTGAGATCATGAGTCACTTAAATGCATGGTATTTCTGGTCCCTCTTTACCTTCCATTTTTCCTTCTATGATATCACTTAGTAAGCCATTTATTCTCATAATGTGACCCATCCAGTTGGCCTTTCTTCTTATAACCACTTAGGTAATGATTCTGTTTTCATGTACTAATCTTAGAACCTCTCAATTAGTCACCTGATCCATCTGCTTTATCTTCTATATTCTTCTCTAACACCACATCTCAAATCTACCAAAAATGTCTTTGCATTTTTATTTTTTTGCTATTTTACAGGTAGAAAAAGTATCGTGATCGTCAAAAAACTTTAACTCGAGATTTTGATGAATATCGACGTTTCATGAAACCCTCGAATCCAAAAAAGTGTTTTTTGAATTTCAGTCTGTCTTTACCTTGGAGTATAGCCAAAAATATTTTACCGATCAGGCTAAAACTTGATACCTAAGCTTTTTTTAGGGTTGCCTCGAGGGGTTTTTGGAATTAGATATCTAACTCTAAAATTAAGTGTAGTTTACTAAAGGGTAAAAAGAGAAAAAATTGATTGTCTCAAAATTGGCTCTATTGAATTTAATTAAATTAAATTTCTAAAGCATTGATCAATACTATAAATAAAATGGCTTTCTCATTTTTTCATGAAAATGACTAAGTATTCCGGTCTGATGCTTAAATACTTTTTTTTTACCTTATCTTCGTAACTATTTAAGATATGTAATTACTTATCATGGCACATATGTAGATCTATTTATATTACAAATATTTTATTTGAAACATATTATTATAAAACCAATAATTATCAAGCTAAACGCAAATATATATATCTTTTTTAACTTTTTTAACACAAGTTAAAGTATTGCGACCATCAAAAAATTCTAACTCGAGATGTTGATGGATGTCAACGTTTCATGACCCCTAGAACCATAAAAATAGGATTTGCAATGCCGTCTGTTTGTGTGTGTTTAACCTTAAAATTAAGAGTAATTTAATAAAGGGCGAAAAGAGAAAAAATCTATTTTCTCAAAATCGGCTTAAACAATTTTGATTAAAATTCGTATCCAGGCATTGATTAAGACTATAAACCAAATGTCTATTTTCATTTTCCCATGAAAATGTCTTGCAGGATACTTTAGAGAACTGGAAATTTCCTTACGTTCACAACTATTTGAGATACTAAATAACTTATCTTTGCAAAATCATAGTATTATTAAAAATAAAAAAGACTTTTATTTTAAATATATCTTTATAAAACCAATAGTTTCGAAGATATTGACAAATATATTTGTACAATTTTGTGAGCTTTATTTGTAGAAAGACACTAGTTATGTTTTAACGCAATAATTCTCTAATTCCATAGAGCAATTAGATAAGTAGGTCTCTTTAAAAGTTTGTTCTTTTTTCTTTAACCTCTTAGGGGAAATATTTGTACAACAATGTTATATTTTTATTATTTTAGACTCAATAGTCAATATTTACCATTTTTATTGGTCTAAATTAAAAATAAGGAATTTAATAAAAATGTGATAACCATAAGATGTGCAACCCCTAATAAAATGTTGAAAATTTTAACCGAAAGTCGAAATTTTAACATGAATAATTAAGCGAGAAAGTGTGCAGAGCTCCATATAATTTTTTCTTATTTGGCGATGAGCACCTAACTGCAATTTTGCTTTTTTACCTTTTCGCTTATCTTCTTTACTTAAAGGTTCATTTATTTCCACACACAAAATTACAATACTCAAAACATTTGATTATTGGGTGATAAAACAGATGGACTAGTTGAATAAAAAATGTTGTAGTTTCACTAATAATTATAATAATAAAAACTAATAGCACAGGGATGCGAAATTGAAGTTTTTGAAAAATACAAGAGAAGTTTTTGCTGATTATTATGTTATTTGGTGTGCTGATTTTGAAAATGTCATCCATTTTTTCCATCATGTCAGGATTTTTTTTGTAAAATCGATATCGATAGATATGCTAAAATCATATTTGAAAAGGGATTCTCTTTAACAGTTTTGCATATACTATCTGGCAACAGTGGTTTTTATCCATTTAAATCTATGTAAAATAATCGATTCTTGGTGAGGCAGATTGATTTTTCAGCAATTGATTAATTTTTATAGGTTTAAATGGATGAAAACCACTGTTTGAGAAAAAACTAAAAAGTTCCCTTGAGTTTAAACTTTTTACATCAAATTATGGTGCAGTTTCTAGAAGAAAATCACCAACATACTATTTTAATTTGTTTTTATTAAGGTAACTTACATATAATAGACGATTGACCAAGAGGAGCAGGTATTATGTATGTGTTCATGAAAGTTTGAAACAATTTTAAACTAAGCAAAAAACAAATCAAAACAAAAAGTTTCTATTTAAGTATGTATTCTTTTTCCTTTGAAACTTCTTTTTGACATTCTTCTTTTATGTTCAATCTCAGGCTTATCTCATGTTAACATCCAACAGTAGTCGGCGAGCATGTTCTTGTCCCATCTTCCTTGAGATTTGCGCTCAATATATTTGATGTCTTGGTGGAACCTTTCACCCTGTTCTTTGCTGACTGATCATAAATTTTTGCGGAAAAAGTATACATGTGAGTGAAGGAAATGTATTTTGACACTCATGGAGCAACCAAACGCTTTAAATTTGTCCAGCATATTCATAACAATTGCTTTATAGTCAGGATCCTTTTAATTACCCAGAAATTTACTGGTGACATCTTTGAAGGCAACCCAAGCTTCTTTTTCCTTTGTTGTCATGCTAGTCTCAAATTCTTTATCCTTCATAAGCTTGCGGGTATCTGGACCAACAAAGATTCCCTCTTTCAACTTGGCTTCAGATAAACCTGGAAACTTTTTGTGCAGGTATTTGAAACAATCATCTTTTAGAATAGCCTTGACAGACTGCTTTATTACACCTGATTTTATATGGAGAGGAGGTAACAATACGTTTTTTTGGATCAACTAAGCTGTTCCGAATCACATTCTTGGTGCCTGATTCAAGATTTTGTCTTTTCAGCCATTATTTTTTGACCCAATATTGAGTCTTATCACGGCTGTCCCACTCACAAATGAAACACGGGAACTTTGTATAGCCGCCTTGTTGACCAAGAAACATGGAGATAACTTTAAAATCACCGCAGATGGTCCAACCGTGGTCGGCATATTTTATTTTGTGGAGGACGAAAGCCAGGTTTTCATAGCGTTCTTTTAAATGCACCGAGTGTCCAAATGGTACAGATGTATACTGGCTTCCATGATGAAGGAGGACAGCTTTAAGGCTTCTTTTCGATAAATCTATAAACAGCCTCCATTCATCTTTATCGTATGTGATATTAAATTTGCTCATCAATCCGGGAACATCAGAACAATAGACCAGGTTCTTCTCTTCCTCAAAGTACTTAACAAATTCCTTTTCCGATTCCTGTACCAATAAAAAGAGGTTCCTCTGGCCAATAAGTTTTTTTCTTTCAATCTGGAGCCAAACAATTCAGCTGCCTCTTTCGAAAGGCCCAGATCTCTAGTCAGATCTTTAAGTTCAACCTAAGAGAAGGGCTGAGGTGAATAGCCTCAAGAGAGCTTATATTCGGTATCGGAACCTTGAACTTTTGAATGTTTCGAGTGTGAATACTCTGAAGAGATGACTGGCAATTCAGTTGGATGCAAAGGCATTGGCACATCAGGTCCATGAGGAACGGGACGTATGGCCGATGGAATGTAATCAGGATAAGAGATTATCTTTTGATTGTTGAGGTTTATACCCACAGACATGGCAGGAACAAAAGTAACAATCATCACAGTGGTTTTTTGGCTCCCTCCATGTCATAGGAATTCCAAATCGTAAAGCAGTTTTCTTTCCTTTGAGCCATAAGCGTAGATCTTTGAGACACTGCACACAAACTTTATGAGGAGCCCACAATTTGTCCTGGTCTCTGAGTTTCATGCCAAAATACGCAAGATAAAGTTGTCTTACATAGTCTGTAATGCTCCTCATGCGATTTTTAATAACACTAGATTTGCCGCATATGTAACAAAAGTCATCTAGCAAATTTTCCCAACGTCTCGAATTCGAAGCTATGTTTCATGAAACGCACAGAGAAAAGCAACCTTTAAAATTGTTTCAGTGGTGAAGTTTCCACTTGTCACTTTATCAGCACATGCACGACACTAATTATGAAAGAAAAATTGAGAAAATTGAGACGAACTTAAAAATTTCCATGTTTTTTATCTCATTATGAACACGGTTAAAGAGAGATAAATTGAGTCCCTCATGAGGACATCTCTTTTATATATTTTCTAATGACTCCAGAAAAGTCAAGAAAATTCAGTCTTAAGAAAGATGACACGTTCAGGATCAATCCAGATAAAACTCGAATAAATAGAAGGTGACTGCTGATTACTCTCGCTCAGCGAGGGGTGTTCTGTAGGTTTCACCATGGTAGAATGGTTGTCAGGCAGGGAGGGAAGAAATTCAACGCAGATTTTTTTTTTAATGGTAAATGTTCATAAAAATCCAAGTAAAATTTAATTTTTCAAGAAAACGTGACATGATAGAAATTTTTCATTTTTTTTAAAATCTGCACCAAAAAATGCATAAAGTTCAGCTAATTCCCTTGTATTTTCTTCATCGCAGGCTTGTGTAATTAATACACACACAACAATACATTATTTTGATGGATGTTAATATTTTAAACACCTGTATGTTTTTACAATGCCACAAATAAATACACATTCAACAGCTACTGTTTATTGTCAGCCTCAACTTACCTTTTTGAAAACAACAATAAACTAAAAGAGTGTATGCTCGCAAAAGAGGGTGGTAAAGATTATCTATTTCGTTTTCCTCCCTTCCTTCCAAGGGGAGAGTAAAGGTGGCTACTCACTTCAAGGTGAAAAATAACATTGTTGATAGCTTAATAATAGAACTCAATAAAATGATCTCGCATTTTCTTAAAATTTTCTGCTTTTATCCTATCAAAATATGACTTTATTTGATAGAGGAACGCAAGATCTAGAGAAGTAAAACTTTTTTTATAAAGTGTATTAGGAATTCTTAAAAAAAATTAACATTTTTAAAACTGGCTATAGACCTGTTGATAACTTTCGCCTTCATTTGGTTGAAAACCATATTTAAAAATATCCAATTACTTTTTAATTAGAGTGGGATTTCTAAACGTCTTGAACACGTCTGAATGCTCTCCCCATGTAGCAAGCAACCTTAAGGTGGGGTGGAAGGGGATACGGAAAATAACCAGTGTTTTTTTTTTCAGTTTGTATGACAACACTTTTTTTGGGCAAAATAAATAAAATATTGGTCCAGTACAAACATAGAGTTTAAGGCCCTGCCTACCCTCCCTGGCGGCGTGTTGAGCTTTCAGCTCTAAAATAGATGGCGTTGCTAACGTTATACAAACTGGTGGATTCCAGCCATCAGGTTGGCAGAACTACTGGTTTGTTTAAACAATTGGGAGACTGGCGACCACGACCGGTAATCAGTAAAGGCAGCAAGCAAACTTTTTTCCAAGAATTGAGAGAGATAAGAAGTGTAGTGCCGGACCGTAAAGTGTGTAGGCGACCAAGTTTGACTAAACGTGGGGAGACATAACGTCAAGATACAATCACACTCTCGAGCAGAAAAATTAGCTTATTCATTCCAGTCAGCTAGACGTCCATTAACCTGTAGTACCACTTTTGAATTTAGAACCTTTTGATGCCAAAGTTTAGTACTAGTTTTGTACCATTTTGTACCCGTACCCGTTTTGGGTAATTAGCATATCAAAGTGGTGACTCTAGGTTAATGCAGTTGTACCACTTTTGAATTTTGAACTTTTTTTGATGCCAAAGTTTTGTATCCGTACCCATTTTGAGTAATTAGCATATCAAAGTGGTGACTCAAGGTTAATGCTGTTTTACTACTTTTTAATTTTGAAATTTTTTTGATGCCAAAGTTTTGTACTAGTTTTGTACTGTTTTGTACCAGAAAGAAAAAGTATTGTACCCGTACCCGTTTTGAGTAATTAGCATATCAAAGTGAGTACTCCACGTACTCCAGGATATTGCGGCTGTACCCCTTTTGATTTTGAACTTTTTTTGATGCCAAAGTTTTGTAATAGTTTTGTACCGTTTTGTAACACAAATAAGTTTTGTACCCGTACTCATTTTCAGTAATTAGCATATCAAAGTGGTGACTCCAGGTTAATGCTGTTGTACCACTTTTGAATTTTTTGATGCCAAAGTTTTGTACTAGTTTTGTACCTTTTGTAACACATAAGTTTTGTACCCGTACCCATTTTGAGTAATTAGCATATCAAAGTGGTGACTCCAGGTTAATGCTGTTGTACCACTTTTGAATTTTTTCATGCCAAAGTTTTGTACTAGTTCTGTACCGTTTTGTACCACAAAGAGAAAGTTTTGTACCCGTACCCATTTTGAGTAATCAGCATATCAAAGTGTCACGTGACTCCAGGTTAATGCTGTTGTACCACTATTGAAATTTTTTCAAGTAAATATCTGGTGAGGGTAGTGATAAATAATAATGTACACTTATTTATCAGAGAAAAATTTATTTAAGGTAAAGTTAGAGATAACTCATTTTTGAAGGTTTTGTCACTAACTATAATAAATAACCTATACGATTGAGTATGTAGCCTACGATTTTGTCGTACCATTTATTTGATTTTATTAGTAAGCAGGTAAAATAAAAAATAACTAAAATTTAATGTGCTAAATTTGGCCACTGTGCTTTGGCTAATTTTTAAAATTTAAAGGCTAAGGAGGCAATAACATATTTTAAAAGCAGTTTCATTTCGAAGACTATAACAATTTTGACTATAAATATATGTTATTTTTATTACTGATATTACCACGTCACACTACCTGTTCATGTTATACGCATATATGATAATCTGATTGGGTGGTAATGAGGAAAGAAGCATTTGAGAGGTTATCTACCAGCATTTTTATTTTTGGAAGATGGGGAAACAATTTAGGAAAAACTACCCTCAATAGACTCGACCAGGATTTGCACCCCAAGTGCTCCGCTATCAGCAGGCAAATTTAACACTAGTGACACCTTAGACCACTCAGCCACTGAAGTGGGTATCTGTTATTTAATACGGTGTTTACAGTTTTCAAACATCTATAGGATTTACACAATTTTCCAGAAATAAATGTTTTTGGGAATAATTTTTTATCCTATTGGTAGAGTTTAACTTGAGTAATATCTCCATGGTGTCAGCCTGCAAGCAGGCTATACCAATCGAGAGGCTGCCGTATGTTGGCAAAGATAGGGCCAACATTTTCAAGCTGAGGGTGCCATGTGGTTAGCACAACGAGCCCTCCAGACTTCTATCTCAGTTTTCTAGACTGAAGTGCTACTTATTCATTCAATTATCTCCTCATTTGTCCTCACGAGGTTGATTTTGGTTCCATTTCAGACCCACTGCTTCACAGACAGAATTAGGGGCACTGGGGATTGAACTTGGGACTTCAGTATCTGAAGCCAGTAAATCTGACCACTATACAACAGAGGCGGTCGGGTATCAAATACTTACTTACTTACTTTATGGCATAGGGAACACAAAAGTTCATTAATTTTAATGGTTTTAAATATATATTTACTTATCATCGGCTTCATGTCGTGGTCAATATTGCTAAAGTGCTATGACTGAGCACTGAGTGCGTAAATTAATCAGCTCAATAACTTGACTAGTTCGATTCCCTGTTAGTTTGAAATTACTTAGTACTAGCGTGATACGAACTCGGCCAATGCACAAGAGATTTTGAACATACAATAAGTGCGTTACAGAGTGTTAGTAACATTTACTTTCAGCTAAGAGCTTTTCTTTAAAAAAAAAAGTACTTGAAATATCAGAATAATCGCTGCATTGTTATATAGAAGTATTTATTTGTATCTTAATTTTGATATTATTTCTACAGTAAATAAAATAGTATCGCTGCTCATCCATTGAACTTAAATTAGTAGATACAGATAGCATAAGCGCCAGTAATATGCATACCTTTAAAAAAACTTACCCTTTACTACAAGAAGTTAAATAATCAATTATATCTTTGATTTTCTTTGTGCGCCCTTTCTTCATAAACTTGTTATTCACAAGGATATAAAATAATATTTTGTAAATACTTCTCCACCTCAAAATTTATACAATCCATTGGATTTTGTTCGAAAGCAAAAAGGTCACATTTGTTAATTATATAAAAAGTAATCACCGTGGGTACTTATTGTTCGGGATTCGATACATTTCTTCCAAAACGAGCGCACAAACTACGAGAATGCAACAGGTTCAAATTAAAAGTAATCACATTTAACACGTTAATAAAATAAAATTAACATTTTCACATCTTGACTACCAAAAACTTCGTTCATTAACTTTTTGAAAAATAACTTATTCCAAAGTCCAATGAGAGTCAAATCCTAGACCGTAAAATAAAAACTAGTATATAAAATTATACTGAGAACGTCTCCAAATTACATTTAGATCAAACTTTATTTAAAATAACTATGTTTGATATGAGCAGGAATGTTTATTTTTATTTATTATAATAGTGGGTTAAAAATTCAATGTACAGTAGTTTTCATTTACTTTGAATATTAACACTTATTATTACAACGTGTAGTGCTAAAGAATGAGAAAACTCAAGAAAGAATATAAGATAAGAGTGAAGAATTTTACATGTTTTACTGTCTCAGTTAAATAAGGGCTAATGTCATAAAACTTTGTGTATGGAGAAGCATGTGGCTTTTTCTTTGAAAATAATGTATCACTAGAGTAATACTCTCATTGAAGTAAGTAGGGACCAACTATATTTATTCACACAGCAGGAAGACTTTGTGAGTATTTTAGTTACTGAATATATTAAGATGTTTAATTGTTTATATTTAATTACGCAAATTTTCATAATTGGACATTGGCCCTTCTTATCCTAACGTACATGGTATTAATGTTTCTTTGACTCAAGAAGGTCACAGAGATTAGTTTAACCCTCCATTGCCGCCTGCATTCCGATACAGCAGGTTAGCCAACGCTTGCAAAATGATACTAGCTTGTAAATGGGTAATGATCATACTAACAGCACCTATTATCAGCTATGACAACTAGTTGCAGAAGGAAAAGTTGTATTTAAAACCATGTATTTTGACTAGAGAGTCGACTTGGGAGTCGTTAGAGCTCAATATCGTCGTGATTATTGAAGCTAACCCAAATTAAAAAATATGTCTAAAAAGAAAAATAAATTATTCATTAAATAGTATGTTATAAACAAACACTCTAGCTTAATTGTACAAAGAAAATAAATAAATCCATTAATAATTTTTGTTTTCCCATTTAAAATGCATTGAAATGGAAACATTTTAATGAAAATATTTCAATAACTATTTTTAGCATGGTTTGAAAATTCCATAAGAATTATGAAAGATGCCCAGATATGTTACTAAAATAAATAAAAAACAACAAGGTTGAATTATTAAATATATTTTTGTTCTAAATTCTTTTGTTTAGAACCGTGCATTTATGGGTAGGCAGGGCCTTAACTTTCTTCACATGATGATATAACAGTTCTTGAATATTTTCAAGGGTGTCTTGGAATTTAATGACAACTTTTTCTCTTCTTTTAAAAAGTTTGTCCACCGCTATGCTCATATTCAACAACTGTTGATACGATCATGTGAAGAAAATTAAACACTGTTTGTACTGGAGCAATATTTTATTTATTTGGGCCAAAAAATGTTTTGCCATGAAAACTGCAAAGACCCACCCAACCCTTTCTCACGTCCCCTTCATCTCACCTTAATATCACTGGTTTGATACATTGGTACATTTTCCCATTGAATGAAAATTTTATTATTTAGATGAAACAGCAATCAATTACAGATTTTTTTACTGTAACCTTTATAATATTTTTGCCATTTCACTTTATTACTGCTGTCCAGTATTGTCACGTTTAATTTAGGTTCTATGATACTGTTCTTCAATTATTATTTGTTTTATAAATACAATTTTGATGGATCTTTTAAAAATGATATGCAATCTAAGTAAGTGTTTTTTTGAACTTCTTTATTTAGTAGATAAAATATACATCACAATATCATAATTTATCAAGTATACATTCTGACTTTCTTTTGTCATTCAACATTTGGTGCTTTATATAAAATTTGCAATTTTTTGACTTCTTCCCATTTGCTCCTTCAAGTAGGTTTTGTATTTTTGAAAATAATTATTTCACAACTATCTAAAATAAATTGCTTATAATTTGCGGTCTATTGAGAAATTTTAATGTTTGCTGTGTTAATTTATATTGCAGGTGGAGGAAGCTCGTGCATACAGTAACTTGGGTTCATCTCACCACTACCGTCGAAATTTTAGCCAGGCAATAGCATTTCATGAAAATGTTTTGCGAATAGCTCAAGAATTAGGGGATAGAGCGGTAGAGTCTCGAGCTTATGCTGGGCTTGGTCATGCAGCCCGATGTGGAGGGGACTATGTTCAGGTAATATTTACACCACCATAAACAACTTCATCGACAAAGAGTTAATTAGTTAAGCACTCAATTTAAACTTAGAATTTGATCTATATTATATTAAGGAAACACAAAGTCTTTCACAATTGCACAATTGATTTGGGTTTAACTCTATTCTCATCAGATCTACTAAACAAACACTTTAACTTCTCACTCTGCAACTGATTTAACCTTTCATTTTGAGTATCTCCAATTATCAAATTTCTATTTTTCAATTATATTCAGAATCACACAAGTTATATGGGCTGCCAATATTTCGGACTGCTTACCGATATTAATCTTTTAATACGCTTATAAGACTCTTATCAGCCATTTGGTTACATGTTCATTAACACCTCATCCTTTTCTTCTTCATTATCAATTTTCACCATTTTGTTACCTTTACAAGACATGTTTTTACACACCAGCTCTAGTCTAGAACATTGCTCACATTAGTGCTGATAATTAAACCTTTATATTATTCAAATATAACATTTTTGTCTTACAAAGCTTATAGACTTGGAAATTAAAATCCATCAATGAGCGCCCTAGAAAGCTGAAACTCACATAAGGAGACAATATAAGAACTATTAATAGCTTTGATATTTGTGGGTAGAATGCTTGCTATAGGCTACAATTTTTTTAACAATAGCTGGGGGTCAAAGTTTCAGGAAATTTTGTGATAATATGGTGCAAACTGTCAAAAGTCTTCAGATTAAAAAATTATATATCAAAATGTCAGCATCTCAAGGGAACAGCTGAGAACTCAGCTCTGTGTGGTGCTAAAGTTGATTACCATAACAACACACTTACTTTATTACATAAGAAAAAAAGACTAACATGTAATTTCTTCATGCTTTATTAAAATTGAGCTTGTTTACTCTAAAATAGGGCTTATAACATTTTAAGATTAAATTTACACCAAAAACAAAACAAACTATATGAACATTTGCAGGAATGAGTTTTTGCTCAATTGAAAATATTTTTAGTACCATTATTGTGTAAATTCATCATTATAATAATGTTATAAACTATTTCCAGCCTGTGGCCAGGTCAGTTTAAAAAAATGACTTTTCCTCTATCCTTTTCCTCCTTTAATTTCTTCCATTCTTCTCCTCCTCTCACTTAAACACTTTCTTTTTTCTACTCGTCCCATTTCTTCACATCCCTTGCGGTCTTTTTCCCCACACACTTCATTTCCAACATTTTCTTCGGCATCATCTTTTTTTCCATCATTACATGCCCATACCATCTCAGTCATGTTTCCTCTACTATCTCATGTACTCCCTGTACCCAACTCTTCCCCGGATAACTTAATTCATAATCTTGTTTCTCCTTATGATGGCTAAAATGTTCTCACAAACTTCATTCCCATGACCTACACAATCCTAGTCTCTCTTTATTCATTGTCCATGCTGCTACATGCTGCATATGTGACAATAGATACAAAGTACGCCCTGTGCAATAAATACCTCCTCACACAACACTTTTCTTCTCCATAGCAGGTCTCTTACTTACCTATAGAACAATTCTCCCTGCGGTCTTCTCATTAAATCCTTTCTACTTCCACCTTTCTCCTCAATCACGCTTCTAATAAATCTATGTTATGTACTTTTCTTATCTCTACTCCTTCCAACCCTATAACTTTATTATGTCTTACCCTCTTCCTTGTCATTACCATCACTTCACACTTTGCCATTTTAAATTTCATTACACTCTTTTATATTCTTATTCCATTCTTGTAATTGTTCCTATACTTCCTCTTTCTTCTCCCCCCATACCATCAAGTCATCAGCAAATATCATGGCTTTCAATTTTTCCTCCCCAAGTGTTCTCGCCACTTTGTTCATGACTATTTCCATCACTATTACAAATAGTATTGGTGAAAGGGCACTACTCTGCTTCCCTCAATTTTTTTATTTGGAACCACTCCAACCATTCTACTCTCTGACTTAACACAACTCCAGTTATCTTCTTCATACATGCTTTTCACTCTCATAAACACCCGTCGTTCCATTTCTGCCTACTCCATTACTTTCCAACTTTATTTCTATCCATGCTATCATATGCTTTCTCCACGTCCATAACTATCATTACCAAGTTTTTCCCATATTCATACCTCCTTTCCATTGGTTGTCGTATGGCAAAGATTAAGTCTATTGTAGACCTCTGTTCCATAAATCTGTGCTGTTCCTCTCTGCACCTTTTCATTTTAATTCTTATTAGACGTGTATTAATCACAACTTGTGAATGTATGGAATGCCAGGCCTCCACCATGGTTTGGATTCCACATTAAACTGTAGGTCCTCCAGTTCATCTCACATTCTCCCTACCATTACACATTAGCGTAAGTGTGTATAACTCAAACAGGTAGTAAGACGCAGTGCTAATAATAATAATGATGATGATGATGATGATGATGATGATGATAATTCTTATTCTCTTTTCAATCTTCTCATTAATTTTTGTACAATGGCACATCAGCTTTATCCCCATATAATTTGTACATCTCTTCTTGTCTTTTTCTTGAAAAAGGTATTATAACTCATTTTTTCCAATCTCCCGGTACCTTGTTCTGTTTCCAAACCACACTCAGCAACCTGTATAACCATTGTATACCTACTTCACCAGCTGCCCTTATCATTTCCAGAGTCAGTTCTTCCACACCCGGTGCTTTTTCTTGGTTCATCCTCTTAAATGCGTCCTCTGCCTCTTTCCATGTGTGACCTCTTTCCTCCTCATCTTCTATTTCTTCCTGCTACTCTCTTTAAACCTCATTTCTTTCCTTTTTCTGGTTGAATAATTTCTCAAAATTTCTCATCCACAGTCCCTTTTCTTCCTCTCCTGTCTTCAATGTTCCTCCTTCTTCGTCTATAATTCTAACTTCTTGTCTTTTCTCTCTCCTCCCTTTTCTTTCTTGGCTACACAACACCTTCTTACTTCCTTCCATTTCCCCTTCCAGCATTTCCATCCATTTTTGAATCCTATCCTTCCTGGCTTCCCGTAAAACTCGCTTTGCTCTTTTCTTCTTATCCCTATATTCTTACTCTGTTTCCTCATTCCTATTCTTAAAACTTCTTCTGAATGCTTTATTCTTCTCTTCTAATGCTTCCTTCACCCTTTCGTTTCACCAGGATAGGGTGTTGTCTCCTTCCACTTCTTCTTATTACTTCTCCTCCCACATACCTCCTCTGCAACTCCCACCAACCTGTTCTTAAATCTTTCCCATTTAACCCCTACACTTTGCATCTCATCCTTGGGTATTAAGTTTTTTACCTTTCTTAGGTACAGATTTCTTTCCTCTTTATTTTTATTCTCCATACCCTTATTCTTCTTTCTTGTCTTCCTACCTTTTTCCTACATTCCCATCCCTTGATGTCTGTTATCAACAACCTGTGGTAATTATCTAAGGATACACTTGGTATATTACCTTGATGTTTAAGGTCTACCTTTTCATTTCTTCATCCATTATAAAGAAGTTAATCACCAACTTTTACTCCCCACACCAACTGTATCTAGGGATCTTATGACTTTCTCTTTCCTTTTTATACCAGCTGTTTGCCACTTTAATTTTATTTCTTTTACATAGCTCCAACAGTCTTCCACCCTCCTCGTTTCTCTCTCACCATCCTTCCATCCCTATCACCTCCTCAAACCCTACTCTCTCTTTTCCTACTTTTGCATTCACATCACCCAATCCTATCAGACACTCGTTTCCCATATGCCTTTCTAGATCTTCCTCAGACTTGTATTTTTCTTCTGCTGGTTACTCAACTTGTGGGGCACACACTTGTATCACCTTCACCTTTTTTCCTGTCATTGTTATCTTCATTATTCTCTTATTCATCCCTACTACCTCCGCCTGAAGCCCTTCTCTAACCAAAAAGCCTACTCCTTTTCTCCTCCCTTCATCATTCCATATCCAATGCAGAATGAAGCCATTCCTTATTCCTCTCATGTCGCTCCCTCTCCACTTGGTCTCGCTCAGGAGCAGGATATCCCCTATTTTCTCGTCCATCAAATCCACAATCTCTTCCACTCTTACAGTAATTGTTCCAATATTATTGTGTTTTTTAATCCATTACTATTTTAGTGTAATATTTTGTTTGTTTTTTTTCAGGCCAAAAGATGGCATGAACGTCAGTTGGATATGGCTTTAGCGTCTAGAGACAAAATAGGGGAAGGGCGTGCATGTTCTAACCTAGGAATTGTCTATCAGCTTTTGGGTGAACATAATGCTGCTCTCAAACTGCACCAAGCTCACCTCAGTATAGCTCAAGCTTTGCAGGACAGAGCGGGCATGGGTAGAGCCTATGGCAACATTGGCAATGCCTATAGTGCTATGGGTTATTATGAGCAGGTTAGTTCAGTAGTAACTTCATGATGGTGTAAGAATAACATTACGATGGTATTGCTACATATTTTTAACATAAAAAGAAGATTAGAATTGACTTAAAAGAAACATTTGAAATAATGTTTGCTGACATTTGGTTATAATACACGGGTATATTTTTTTAATATACAGTGGTGACCAAAATTTGGGACTTTTTAAAAATATAGTTTTTTTTCAACTTTGCAGTCCTATAGAAAATGTTACGTTTCTCTAAATAAAAATATTCATTTATCAATTGAAAGATAATTTAATTGTTAATCCAATACAAAAAACAGAATTCAAATATATTCAGTACCAATAAAGTTAAATTGTGAAAACTAGAAATTTACACTATAATTCAATAAAATAATAATAAGCTTTGCAGGCTTATAAGAAAGGTTATGTTTCACTAAATGTTCATGTATCAATTGAAAGATAAATTAATTCTGAATTTAATACAAAAAACAGAGCTTAAGTATTTGCAGTACAAAAAAAAGTTATGCCGCGAATATTTAAAATGTACACTACCATTGGATAAAATGATATCTGATACTTAAGATTGCTATGATTATCAGTATTTAGTAGGGTAACCTTTATTTTTTAAAACAGCAGCATAATGACGTTTCATTGAGCCAACAAGTGTTTGAAGCTCTGCTTTCGCTATTACATGGTGCCATGAACCAATTATAGCCTCAATTAATTGCCTTTTATTTGATGGACACCTCTTTCGTACAATAATTTTCAAATGGTGCCACAAATTTTCTATCAGGCTTAGGTCAGGTCTCTTTCCTGACCAGATCAATAATGGTATGGCCTTTGCTGTGAACCGCTGTTTTCAAATTGGTGCTGTGTGCCAGGGAGCTGAATCTTGCTGAAAAATAAATGGTGTATTGTTGGGGAAAAGATCAATGATGGAAGGCTAACAATTTTTTTTTATGATGGTGTCATTGTCTTTTCTTGCATTCAGCGTGCCGTCAATTACATGAAAACGGCCAGCACCACCTACTGCCATAGATGACCAAATCATAACGTATGTTGGGTGCTTTACAGTTGCCTCCATGCAGTCAGGATGTAACTCTTTGCCTACTTGACATCTCACATATTTTCGCCCATCACTGTCAAATAACAATATCTTACTTTCATCACTCCAAATAACTTGCTTCCACTGATTTTATGTCTAATCAATGTGCTCTTTTGTCCACTGTAGTTATTTTTGCTGTATTTACAGAAAAGGCTTTTTTCTTGGAATCCTACCTCTTTGTCCCATATTTGATAGTCTTCTCCTTATCGTTCTTGAACTGACTGAAACACCAATTGCAATTCATTTTTGATGACTTCAGATGAATTATTTGGTCCTTGAGACACAGCATTTTCATTCTTCTGTCATCAACAGATTTTATGCACGTTTCTTGACTTTTCCTTCTTTGCTTTTCAGCAATTTTGTTTCCTGATAACGCAAACACAACTTTCATACTCCAGATGTACTCCAGATGTCACTGTCCCTTTTACTTGCCTTGCAATTTCAGCGTAGGAAATACCTGATTCACATAACACAACAGTCCTGCTTCTTTTTGTGGGTGTCCAATGACTACTTCCTTTGGTGCCACACTTTAAATTTCTAAAAATACTAAAATCTCCTATGCTGATTTGTCTCACATTGATTACTGCCTTTATTTCACAGAACAAACAGCATACTACTATTACGATTCAATTACACCGATAACTGTCTTTCTGCTACAGAAAAAACAGTGAAACTGACTTTTCCCTACTTGACACATGATGTATCATAGCTACTGCCATTTGATTGGTCCCCAGAACAAGGTTTGTGATTGGCCAGTAGAGTTTGCCTTTTCAATACAATTCTTATTGTAACTGAATAACACCTGTGCTTGTTTTTTTAGACTAAAGGGACCATCATCTTTTTTTTCTACTGCAGATAATTGAATTCTGTTATACAAGCCTGCAAAGCAGAAAAACTTATCGTTTTAGTGAATTGTAGTGTACATTCGTAGTTTTTGCAACATAACTTTATTTGTACTGCATATATTTGATTTCTGTTTTGTATTGAATCTATAATTAAATTATCTTTCAATTGTTTTATAAATATCTTTATTTAAAGAGATATAATATTTACTATAAACCTGCAAAGTTGAAAAACAAGAAATTTTTAAAATTGTTCACAATTTTGGCCATTATATATATCTGACAAAGCTGGAAATGTTTAAATATTTAAAATAATACATTAACTGATGGAAGTTATTATTACAGGCCATAAAGTACCACAAGCAAGAGTTGACCATTTCCAAAGAAGTGAATGACCGAAGTTCAGAAGCCTCCACCCATGGAAATCTTGCAGTTGCTTATCAAGCTTTAGGTGCTCATGAGATGGCTTTACTTCATTACCGTGCTCATCTCAACACTTCTCGAGAATTGAAAGACACAGCTGGGGAGGCTTGTGCCTTGCTAAATTTAGCCAATTGTTTGTCATCCAGAGCTGAGTTTGCACAGGCTGTGCCTTTCTACGAGAACTACCTCATGCTCTCACAGGTTAACCACAAAAAATCTTTTAACTAGAAAAAAAAAATGCTTTTAAGGTGGTATAAGGTAAAATTGGTTATCTCCTTGTAACTACATTCATTAATTTTAAACAAATTTATGCCTTTTATTACACTTTTAATATTGAATATTAAATTATTATATTTGGAAGAAGATACAGTAAAGATGGTTATAAACATATTAAATGAACAATAAAAATATGGCTTTCACAGTGAAAAGAAGAGTGCAGTTACCACTTTACATTGCTGCCACTAAACAAAGCGGTAATGGCTCCTTCAAGAAAATTGATTGTCACAGCCCAATCCCCCGACCTAGGTTCCGTTCTATCCAAACTTATCAGGAGGGAGTGTGAAATGCGAAACACACCTTCCTATGACAGGGTTTCTATTGGGTCACGAAAGTCATGAATGTTACTAATTTCAAAAAAGGTCACTAAAGTCCCCCAAAAGTAACAAATTTTCAATATTTTATTCATAAAGTCACGAAAATATTCTTGTTTGAATTTCCTGCACATTGTAACAACATAAACGCGTCGAAAGTTGCTATACCCACTATCAATGATGCCATGCGCTAGCCGCAAGTTGCCTGATTGTTTTTACCGTGATACTAAGGACAAGGTTAACATTCACCATCTAGCTAAAGCTTAATGTTGCGTGTGAGTACATTATACCTTGTGTGTGTTGACAAATAATGGGGAGTTAGTGAATGAACTAGAATGCAGGTTTTGTAGATGAAACGGAAAAATACCTGGACATTTTCTTCACAAACTATGCGTTCATCTGTGTTTTGGATCAAGATGTTGGCGGCAACTTAGTATCATTTTTCCCGCTTTCATTGATCTGACTGTGCATGTTGAAGGCGTAAAATCTTTATAATTTCAAACTAATGTTGGCAGTAATATTTTACACAGTGAAATATGGTGTGCCCTAATTAAAATATAAACATAGTAAATATTTGATCCTTGATTGAATTCACTTTTGCAGCGATATGAAATAAATCAAGATATCTGCCGCCATATTTGTTGACAATCGCTAAGGACCTCAGTTAATTTTATTCCAAATAGGCTGATTTTTTAATGATTTTTGTTGAATTAAGGGCACTTAAAATATTAAATTAATTTCTAATTAGTGTGTTGCAAAAAAAAAAAAAAATCCATAAATTTTTTTGTGACATTCAAAGATTTTTCTAGGTCAAGTTTAAAGTGTAAAAAGCTGCCTGGTAAATGTGTGTTCAAAGCGTTCTGGCTAGCTGATATTGAAAATAATAATCAAAGTGGTTGCGCCCAGTTGAAGGCGACCAGTATAAGGCTTATTGTACATTTTGTAATTCTAAATTTAATATAAGCCACAGTAGGTTGAATGGAGTGAAAATACATGGAAAAGGAAAGAAAAATTAGGAACTAACCTGTGCTATACTACAAGATAAGTAAAAAATGCTAAGCCTTGTATCTGCTGAAAATGTTGGATGTCAATAGCCAGAACCGGCAAAAGAATTATTACCTTCTACAAGGAGGCCTACATCTGAAAATGATGTACTATTTGTTGCATCTTCGTCTACATTGGTTTGTTTCATCTTCCTCATATTTTGGAGGACCTTTAAGTAAATTTGTGTTAATCGTGATGTCTTAAAAGCAGAAACTTTGTGTCCATGAATAAGGCTATGACTCATACATCTGACAAAGGTTCCTTCCTGTTTTTCCATTTATCTTTTCTCCATCATGTTTCCTGACAGTATAAGCAGTGAATTTAAAAATTTAGAAAGACAAACTTGGCTATTTGACAACTTTTTTTTGCATCCCCCCCCTCACTCCCCTTCCCCCTTCTTTCAAGAAAAATTCTCAGCAGCAGATTTAAAGAAGTCTGCATTTTTTGCAGTTTCACTTGACGAAAGCCTCAATCGAATTACACAGAAAGGACAAATGGACATAATTGTCCCGTTTTTTGGTACTCAAGTTTAAATGTGGTGTCAACGCAATATTTGAACTCTTGTGTTTTTTTGGGCATTCTACTGCAGCTGACCTCCTGGTTCCTTTACGTCAGGGAATGTCTAAATTTGGAATGCCTTTAAAGAATGTTCTACAAATTGCTGTAGATAGACCGAATGTAAATTTTAAATTCCTTAAGGACTTAAATCACACGATGGAAAAAAATTTAGATAACCCAGAAGACAAGAAACCTATTGATGTTGGCACATGCTCGCTTCATACAGTTCATGGGCTTATAAGACAGCTCATACATAATAAATGTTAATCGCAATTTAATAATTTTCTGCACTCATTGTATCATCTGTTTAAAGATTTTTTAATCTTTGAAAGAGCTGATTACATCCTCTCAAGTAGATCAGGCCTCTTTCCACTTTAAATTGTTCCTTCAGATGGTGGAAAACTCAAAAATAATTGAAAGGGCCTTGAAAACGTTATCTCATTTAAAGAAATATATGGCCTTTGTGTGTTTCAAACCACCTGAAACAAAGAATTTTTGTGTTGTACGAGACTTCCTAAAAGACAACCTTCTTGAAGCAAAACTCTGTTTCTTACAATAAGTAGCAGAAGAAGTGGAACCATACCTTACACTATTTCAAAGTGACAATCCAATGTTACCCCTTTTTACATGCTGAACGTATTCAAAGCACGTAGCAT